>JAGTTH010001402.1:0-29457 GCA_022606485.1 Agraylea sexmaculata | reverse complement strand
TATATACTAGTATCGATTACATATACTGTTTCTTTTCTTATCAATTGGAAACTACTAAGATAGTATTCGAACTATCCCAAGAAAAGCGTGCTCGAGTGAATGGATACCCTTAATGTTAGATTGATGTCAGTGTTTTTGAGTGGCAAATGTCAGAGCTCGTTTCAGGTTAGCCAAAATCCAGTTGGCCTCGATTTCGCCTCTCAGCTTCTGTGTCACTGTGAAGATGGGAATTTCTGCGTGAGCCACTTTGTGATCGCCATCTTCGCTTTGTCACGATCTTCGTCAAAAGGAAGACCCGTTCTTGTTTGTCATTTGCTGGCAATTCCACCATGCCACATTTCAAGCCCACATACAATCAAAAATATTATTATTATTATACACAAAAGACGCAACTGAAATTACCAATTCATATTTCGTGATTCGAAATAATGACAATGCCTCTTGAAATATTAAAGTTAAAGTTTTCCGACTTGTAACTGGGTGGGCGGAGTAGAGCCTCCCCTTTCACCGAAAGGTTAATTTTTCAGGCGGGTGCGATCAACTGGCGTGAAAAAAGTTATGCTCGCCTTTCTTATCTTCCTGAGCTCATTATTGTAATTTCTTTTAGTACTTTCGTGTACTAAAACTCTCGAATTCGGGCTTATATTTTCGTTCAAAACATTTTATTAATAATGTTGTTTAAAAAAATCACCTAATATTTTTATTAAGATAATTTGCATTTAGATCATCAAATACCACAAGAGATTCCAATTACGATAGTGAAATAAGTATCAAATTAGCAAATTAATCTATTAATAAAAACGTCATTCGTTGTTAGATATCAACATGAATAAAATTTTCTTATCATATATACTGTCGGTGATTTTAAATATTACTAGTTACAAAGGACACCGACAGAACGGCTCTGCCCCACTTAGTGCCGGTTTCTTCAACCCGTGTTAAATCTCGAGCTCGTGTCACTCGCCGATTTATGCACCAAATACGTTTAATCAAGATGTAGCTCGTGCTACCAACTGTCAAATCCCAGCTCGGGGACATCGACGTGCTATAGCTAAATCTATAGCTCGTGCTATATTTCCCTTCCATTCCAGTTTCGTGCCGAACTCGTTGCTTCGGCTCGAGTCGCCTGTATACAAGTTCCCCTGAATGTTTGCGATACAAACAAGGGGACCAATTGGCTATAGTTTCAAGAAACGGAATATTTGTATATGGCACGAGATGTGCACAATCTCTTGGCACGTAGCAAACCATTTAACACGAGTTGAAGAAACCGGCCCTTAATAATCGCCTCAATATTTACCATACAATCCAGGATATCATAGTAAACCTGGATAATACTTCAAAAAATATTTTTTATTGAGTGGGATTTAAACCCATTATTTGTAGTATATTGTATTTGTAGCTACGCGCCTTATCCCCTGAGCTGTTATGCTGGTTAAATATAAATATATAAATTGAATCAAATTCCACTGATTTAACAAATTATTTATTATCTAAGGTCTAGCGACAAGACTTATCTTTTTATCATCAAAGACTTAATCCAAAATTAATTATTGTTGTGAATGTGTTGAATTGTGCTTATTAGTTGTGAAATGGATAATATCTCAGAGGAGTTCTTGTCATGTGTAAGACGAGTATTGGAATTAAACCAGCAGCTAATATATAGTCTGTTCCTCTAATTCGTATTTCTAGATTGTTATATAGCAAATATAGCACGTGGAATACAATCTTTATTATTCTTATTATTTCTATTGTCAGAAGGTTTTCGTGTTCGGGTGGTTATACCATTGATACGTTGCTTACAGAACAGAATAAGACGTTTGGGCACATAAATTGTATTAGTATTTTGGTCGATCCCTTGTAAATATTTATGAACGAGTTTGGTGAATGGCTCGACTAATGTATCTTGACATATTCTCGTTCTTTACTTATCTCTCAGCATATTTTTTGCGAGAGTTTCCGTCGTCTCCGTCTATGTTAGTGAAAAACGCTGAACATACAATACGACCTTCTTGGAATATAGAATCAATTAATGTTTTTATCATTAATCACTAGCTTTCTTTATCAGCACTGTTAAAAATACACGGGTTTGATAAAAGTACAATTTGTATTTAAATTAAAATTTATCATTTGTGTTACATAAATTATTTTCCAAATTGAAATTATAATATGAATTTTAACTACCAACAATGAATTTATATATTTTTTCATTGAATTATATACGATTTAAGATTGTTATAAATTTTAACTATTACTAGTTACACAGGTCACTGACAGAGCGGCTCTGTCCAACTTAATATACGCCTCATTATATAACTTACAATGCGGGAAATCAGGGTAAACCTGGATCAAGACGATCCGTAGGTATTTTATTAAAAACAAAACACTAAAACATACATAGTGGACTTTAAAAGGGATAATGGGTATAGCAAAAATATTAAAAATAAAACAGTAACATAAATTTAACAGTTTTGATCACCTGTTCATAGCAACCATTATTCTAAATATAAATTGCCATTGTTTTTAGAACACATAAACGGTATAATTGTTGAATGATTGTTTTCGTATTTACGCAAGAGCAAGTAAATTATTTTAAATGATATTCGGTATTAAAATTTTACATGAAATGATTTCTTAAAGACGGTAATATTGCTTGCTCATTGGTTTGATTTTGTTGGTGTGAAGGCTTTTTATTTTAAACATATTTCAGCGACTTCGTTCACGTAATATGTGCATTTTTTACTTTATCGTGTGGTTGCAGGGAGGAAATGTTGAAAAGAAAGTAAAAAAAAAGAATCCATGCAGTGTGCATTAGACAACAAACTGAACGGAACGGAACGGACATGGCGGCGGAAGTGGTGTCCGTTATACTGAAGAAGTTTTCAGCTTCCCCGCTGAAACTGAGAGCCTCATTACACGCCTACTTAACAAAATCTATATTTATTACACACAACAAACTTATATTTATCACATCACATATCCACCCGTTGTGAACCAAGCCAATCGAAATAATAAATAAATAGAACACATGCATTTAATAAATTCATTTTCTGAAATATCAGTAAATATAATTTAAAACTACATTTGAATTCCTTTTTTTTCTTTATCAAGATATAATTACAACCACCATTTTGAATTGTCTATGACATATATATATATATATTGTCACTTTTTCTGTTCGTTTCTTTCATTATAATATTGGGGCGTCTACACAATACAATGCTTAAATCAAAACTAATCTAAACGTCACATAACCCATATGATGCTCAATTAATACGGTACAGGGACTTTTGACCCACCCGTTACTTATTTCAATTTTATACAGGCACTGTAAATTATTTATACGATTTCGGAATTTTTCGAAGAATATAATCAAAATAAATTAGAATAATGCATGTAAAATATAAAAATAATGAAGAAGAAAAAAATTATTCACAATTATTATAATCTAAATACCTACATATTATTTTTAATGTAAAAACTTTATTTGTTTATTAGCCCCGTAAGGCTTTTAAATAGTTTTTATTTTTTTGTTTAATTTGTGCGATCTATCTAATACTTTTTTAGTAACACAGATCTTTTTTAAAATCAATAAATACCCTATATTAGCAATTCAGGAAATCAGAGTAAGCCTGGATGAATATTATTAGTATTATTCTCGATTTCCAGTTCAAAATTACCAATATATTTTTTAATCAATTTTACTACTATTTGCTTTTGAATATGTAAATTTCATTATAAATTAGGTCAGATAACTTAAAGGCCAGTGTAAATTCAAATTCTTAAACTTAAATGTACGAATATTGAATACGGCGGGTAGATAAATACGGAAACTTTGTTCAAATATATTTTTGTTAAATTCAAATTAAATTATTGAATTAAATATAATTGAGGTCGGCAGATTTTTTCTGGGAAATCGGCCTAGAAATGAGGGGTCCGTTTAATTTGGCATTCAAATTTCGAGAAATAGCCCGACCGTTTATTATCGCCATAGAAAAGAGCCACCTAATCCTCGAGAATACAAATCGAGACCCTTTTTCAAACCTTTTTCAGGATATTTTGGAGACCCTTGCCCAAATGACGGAAATATAGTGAAATTCGAACTGTTCTAGAATACTGTTTAGACTGTTCTGTTCTGATTTTATCAATTATGCGGTTGCGGACGTAAGTTAATTTTCCACCCCTGTGACTGAATTCGATTTGCCAACCGTAGTAACTACAGAATATTGCACAACGCAAAATTTTGACAAAATTTCCTAACCATGCTGTGTATATTTTTAGTATCGGAAAAGCTTGCCAAAAAATAAAATTTTGCGCACACAAAAGGATTATATTTGAACGTGAAAATTCACTTCAAATATGATTTTACCGAGGAAATAAAATAAGCACTCGAGTTATCATAGCTATTATAAATTGCTACATGTTTAATTAATTAATAGGGGTTAAGTTAATTAATCATATTGTCTAATCAAATGTTCAACACACCAGTTACCAACACATAACAAGGGTTCTCTATAGTTATACATTAATACAGCCCTCATTTAAAATATTTAAGGTAATTATTATTTTACGTATCTTCTAAGCTACACATGTAGGGAAATCTTGATAAAGAAGAAACTTCGAAATGCTATTACAGTTTTTTCAATTAAATTTAAGAAAAATAATATGGACATCTTCACTATACATGTAGATATTTTTTTTGCATATATTTAATAATTATTTGGGCCCAAAATATGTTTTTTGATAAACGAAATTCGTTTAGAATACAATCCGCGTCTATCATAGAGTTTATCAATGTAAAAAATATATAAACTTGTATGAAGAAAAGTTTTTATAAAAAATGCCTTACTATTGTCATATATCGCTATTTTATTTTGAGATAAGGATCTGTTAAGGAGGAAATTTAAAAGGACAAATATCAAGGTTTTATTTTATAGCAAACGCTTATGAGATATTTACATTGCGTAATCAATTAATTATAATAAAGGGTATAGAAATATTAATATTCAACATTTATCATTTTGTTATGCTCTACATCTATTTATATTTTTACTATAAATAGTTTCATAATAATAATTTTAAAGATTTGTGTAAAAAAGGTCATTTCACAACAAACTTCACTCGTTCCTCGTTAAGCTTTGGTAAATGATCTAGGAGTTTTTCTCCAAAGACTAGCTTTTAGAAGTACGAGTAAGAGTATGAGGTATTTTAGTTATAAGGGGTGAGTTTCGGGTTCTAGCTTTTGAAGTTTAGTTTTGTGGCTACCACTGTGCAAATCTCCTAATACAATTTCAATTAGACCACACCCAAGACTCGACCCTGTCGGAAATGAAACTACCCACAAACAAAACAACAGCCTACGTCCGTTTAAAACATATTTATTATATGTGAATGTAACTACCGAGTAAAAATTACGGTTAAAAATGCATTTTAAATTTCACCTCATATTGAGTGGTTTTAAAATATTCACACACATTTTGATATCAAAACAGCACAATATGTTACAACATTATCAGTTCACAATTTCATTAATCAACTATATAGGTATATACATATGAAGCCATTGTTATAGTGAAATGTTCAGCCTCGTCCCAAAATACGGCCTCTTTGTGTTGCGGACGTTGTTTTTGGGTTGGAACTTGTTTACGGTTTGTGGAAGGTGTTTTTGAACCCGGCTCTTGCATAAGCTATTTTCAGTGGAGTGAATATTTTAATATGAATATAGTGATATCGCTCTTCTGGCGAATGTTACATTATGAATAGGGGCATGGTTTTGTTATCTTATGAAGCCCGCTTTTAATGAAGCCATGTTTTCTATCAGATGGGATGAGTTTAATGCTAATCTATTCTTAATTCCCATTCAGTCATTGATTGAACGACAAATACGATGAATAAGAACGACGGAAACCTATTCAGGTGAATACGTTTTCAGACTGGAAGGAAAGCGATTTGACAACTATTTGATTTCAGACTTTAAATACAATTCCATTGCAACATCAATTAAAAAAAGGTTATTTGTCTTGGCTTCATCTACACTATACAAGTTTTATTACTTTTCTTCCTTCTATACTATAGAAGTCAGATAATAAAGGGATTGTAAATTTTTAAGACAAGAGAAAGGCACCCTTCTCAATATAAGAGATAATTTTACTCGTCTTCTCTTTATATTGGTTATCCCTTATATAACACATTAGATCTAAAATTCTTAGGTAATTAGGAAATACGGACAGCTAATGTGAAAACAGTGCTATAATTATCATGATAAAGAATTCCTGAGTAATTAAGCCATGTATTTAGATAAAATAATGATTTTTTTAAATAATGCTTTTTTTAAAAAAAAACTAGTATATAGTATAGTTTAAGTCGCTTAAAATATTGAATCAAAGCGCAGAATATTTAGAAATATAATGCTTAGGATCAAAACGAAAATTAACCAATAAGGTAGACAAGAAATAATGCGTGTAGGTTTCAATTTTTTCAGTATAATATTGTAATCTTTTTTAATACTCAACCCAAATATTTATTGTTGGGGGTGTACACAAGAGGCTTATTTTCACCGTCCATTGTTTACAATTTGCTATAATAGAGAAGGATCGATTGTTCGTGTATAGAAATATTAATTGGAACGCCTCTCAATGGAAGTGGAGATTGTGTTGATTGGACAGGGTAAAAAATGTATGAGTAAAAAAGACAAATAGATAGTAAAGTACACATGACCTGGTTAATTACATTTCGATTTGAAATCGTCGTGTCATCGGTAGAAGGCTTTTGACCTATATTCCACCACCACTTGCTCAGGAATCAGCCACCCTCAAAAATCTCATCTTGCCTTTTCATATACGATGTATTTAATATCCATACATATTTTTAGTATTAAATGTTTCCAACGTTTTATAAATAATTTACTATATTTTTTAATTAATTCATATGCTGTTTGATAAAACAATTTGACATGCGTGAAAAAATATCCGGAGGAAAAAATTCGTGCAGAGATTTTATGAGGAGCGAAACGGAAAAGGAAACAAAATGTGGGTTATTTGAAGGTGAAAATGGTGGGAAAAGAAGTCACAATACACACAGGTGGCAAGATGACATCTCGAAAATATCAAAAATGAAGTACACCCATATGAAGCGGAAAAGAGAAACTGGTAAAGGTGGAAGCCCAAATTGAATTTGTCGTTTCCGCCCACCCTCACCTTCCGCCCTTCAATTTCCACCCTCTCAAAATGACGTCATTCTTATAAAAAAAGCAATTCGCGGACATACCCGAGTGTGAAAATTACCAATCCCAGCAAAAATATTATAATTTTATATTATATTTATCTTGTTTGGGGGGAGAAACCGGCTGATATAAGAATGCTTCAAGTATCTCCGGTAAATCGTCCGAACCGAATTGAAGTGGAAAAAAATATTCATAATCCAAGAGAGGCTTTATTGGAGAAGTTTTCACACAAGTATTCTTCTGTTGCCAGGAACGTTGAAAACCCCAAAAAGTTTCGATAGTCTTTTGAATCGTTGCAAATGTCTCTATTCAAATCACTACATTTAAAGTTTCTCGTCATATCCACCAGAACAGTTTGAAAAAATTAAGTGGGTGTTTTTTTTTGGCAATGTTGTTGAAATCTACATACATATTTTTTTGTGATTGCCTGTTTGAATATTATTAACATTAAATTAAATCACCCTCTATGTATTCCCTCTACTACTTTTATAATTCTTGCTTCATTTAAATTTCAGATATACAATTGTGTAAATGAATAAAAACAAATATTTCAAAACAACCGTTTCAATTTAAAAAAGAATTTTGGCTTTAAAAATACTTTTTACGGAGATACATATTCATATATTTAAAATGTTGTATTATTCATCGTGGATTCTGTATACATAAGTACATTGCCATCAAAATTTGCTACTAACAAGCCACACCTGAAGATATATCTGCAAATCTTGTTAATAATTCATTGTTTAAATATTAAACTAGAAATATATAGTTTATTTTTACACTAAGTTGTGACCACAGTTGCTGGTGAGTTTGTCACAATTAAAACTATGGTTAGAGCAGAGGTTAATTAGGATCTAGAACATGACATTTATCATATAATACTGTCGGTGGTGGTTGTAAAATAATTAAAACACCCTTTTCTCGGTGGTGTTGGCAAAATGCCTGTACACATAATATTAATATACATACCAGCAACAATGACTTAATAAGCTTCACAACTTAACCTTATATCTTGCCATATGAATTCTAGTTATTTATAAAATATTCATTTTATTTTGAAACTCTAAATTAACAAACGAGCGGAATAATGACAAAATACAATCCAACATAAGTATTTTATAAATTTATCTAAATATTTTTAACCTCTAGAAATCATTTCTATTGGTGCGAAAAATAAATGACCATAATTTTTATATATATGCTAATAAATTTATATAGCTTATGCGTGACATAACAAAAACTTGAGTACTAATTAAACATAATTTCACATATTATTGGTGCTTAAAATTATTGTAATATATATGCATATAACATCACTTAACAATTGTTTGATAAATTTGACGATTCATTAATAATATGATATCTATACATATTTTATAACTTTTACATATATCTCATAGTTTTCAATTCATTTAGCCTTAAAATCCATTAATATAATATTGTGTGTATACTGAAGCTAGGCAAAAAGGATTAGCATACATTTACTTTGTTTTACTTGCACTTCAAATAGAATTTCACCATAATGAAATACTTAACCGTTCATTTATTCGCATAATATTAAAACAACTCATATATTAATTCAAAATTTGCTAAATCGTGTGACATTATTACATTTTTTAATATCAGTAGATCTGAGATGCTGGTAATTTAGTAGAAGGGTTCAAATTTCCCATGGGAAATTTGCAGTGCCGCAAATTGTAAAACCGTCATATTAAAAATTATGTTTCTTTGAATTTAAATACGGTAGAATTCTTTTAAATCGGTTAAACCTTGGCAACAAAATATTTAAAAGTTTTCTTTATACACATTGAATATATAGTACATGTGATTGCATACGCAAAATTTCAATTTTATTTCAATCTTCGGGATGAAATTCTATCGTCGTTGGTATAATGCAAATGTAGTCAGAAAAAACTCCTGTAAAACTTGTACTGAAATGAGATTTGCTAGAGAAATTCGGAAGCGATGGAAACTTCACGTCAATCCTTCGGGAGAGGATTATTACACCTACACCTCAATATTCATAGTGAAAATTATTTTCAATATTATTTTTCTTGGTATTTCAGATGGTGGAGAAGCTGGAATCAATGGAGACAAGAATTCCGGAATACATCACAATCTTTATCTGTACTCGGTGAGTGATGCATTTATATTAAGCAAATTAAAATGTCATTTGACTCTTGAAATTTAATTCATATTCTGTATGAATACAAAACATGGTTCAGTGTCTTGGTTGTTTATAGAAGAGAATTTCGAAAAATCCCAACCGCTTTAGGATTGGCTTAAGAGATAAAAAAAGGTTCATCTGTATAGTTTCTGGAGACCAGACAAAGCCTTTTCGATTCAGGTCGAACCATTAAACAAACACCTTTATTGGAGGAATGTTTTTCAGGCGTCGACTCGTAACGTTTCTTCCGTATACGTGATACGCCAATTTGATTCCTCAATGAATTAATACGACTCTTTATTGGATTCCTTTGAGCCATATATTGTGGTTTTTTTAATATAAAGACTTTTATTGCATTAATGTAATTGATTCTTATGAGAGAGATTACTGAGAATTAATTCATTCGAGATTAACATACGTAGGTACATGTATTTTATGAAATCTTTCAGTATTAAAATAATCCATACAAAATCAAACCCAAATATCCGTTTTAATTCTCTTATACAAAATATATTATAAACATTTTTTCATATATAAATGAGATGTAAAAAACAAATATTTTTATAGTATAAACATAAAATACATAAGTAACAGACTGTGATATCACAATTATATTACAAAAAGCGAAATTAAAGCGCCATGATAATACTACAGTCCTTGTCTAAGCAGAAAAGGAGAAAAAACAGTACAAATATTTAAATTAATAAATAGAAATAAAGAAACAAAATTTTAATCATTTTTAAGGGAAAAATATAATAAAATAGAGACACTTTAAAGAAGAAAGGTAAAATACGTCTATGAGTTAATATATGATTGCAAAATAAATAGCATAATTCAGCAAGATACATTTGAGTATCTCGATTGATAAAAACCAAACCAATTCGGAACCAAATTGATTTAATATATTTAATCTTATAACTGTAATGAACTTTAACAGTAAAAAAGACCTCTTGAACATATAAATTCATATGTTGTACGTTTTTAATATAAAAATAGGTTTTTTTATTTTCAAATTTGGAAAACGTCAGTCGAAATGTTCGATCAAATTTGTGAAAAAGGGTGCTGTGAATGTTTTCAATTTTTAACGAACGGGTTAAAAGCATGTGCGTTAGTTTTTATGTGTCCATCATTGTATTATGATATCGGGTCAAAGTGCTTTATACAAAGTATTAGATTTTTTATTTATTTTTATTATTATTAAGAGAAAACAGTCGTCTGGAATACCAGGGAACCTACATCTCTGATGGAGCTTGTTTTTTTTTTGATCGGGGTTTTTTTTATACACAACAACGTGTTAATTGACTGTCGGTGATCTTAACTATTACTAGTTACACAGGTCACCAACTTAATAATCAGTATTTACCTTACAATCCAGGAAATCAGAGTAAACCTAGATCAAGATGATAAAACGGGATTTTATTAATATTATTATCGATCTCCCAGTCGTAATAACTGATCAAATCAATTAAAAAATTCTTGACTTGAGCGGAATTTGAACCCATGACCACAGTATTTGTGGCCACTCTTCTTAACCCCTGAGCTATTACGCTGGAGTATATAGATAGATATGTATTTATAGCACCCATGATGTATATATGTATGTAGTGTGATAGGTTAGAAGCCTTCACTCACTTCTCACTGGGGATGCATCATAGAGTGACGTTCATTGAGTGACGCCATGATGCTTAACACAATATATGCATTACTGACAATCTGATGTATCATACCATTGAAATATTAAATATTACAGCTAACTGATGTGGCTTTGTGCTGCTAAACTACACTCTGATAAATCTGTAAGCCTCAATAAAAGCTTAATCGACCATGAATCGAAGACGAGGAATAATAGTACTAGTTAGATACAAAACTATTGTAATGCCATATTAGATTCAATGAATTGCTAGGCAAAAGAATATAATATTATGATGACCCAGAAAGATGTGATTGGTGTTGTCAAAACAAACATTATATCAACTAATACATATAGTAACTCCCCTTCTGATAAACCCACCCCATCCCACTTTAAAAAAATATCGTGGTAACCAGCGTAATGGCTCAGGGAATAAGAAGCGTGGCTACAAATACTGTGGTCATGGGCTCAAATCCCGCTCAAGTAAAAAATAAATTGATTGGATCGGTTATTACAACTGGGAGATCGGGAATAATATTAAAAAAATCGCGATCGATCGTCTTGATCCAGGTTTACTCTGATTTCCTGGATTGTAAGGTAAATACTGAGGCGATTGTTAAGTCGGGCAGAGCTGCTCTGTCGGTGATCTGTGTAACTAGTAATAGTTAAGATCACCGACAGAAAAATAAAAATAAATAAATAAAATTATGGTATTTAATGTGCTTCCTCTAAAGAACAAAGCAAAGTAATGGATTCCTAGACGTACAGTGGCGTATACGCATACCGTAAAGATTAATGGCCGGTTTCTTCAATGCGTGTTAAATCGTGAGTTACGTGACAACAGATTATACGAATCTCGAGTCATATACAAATATTCCGTGTCTTGCAACCGTGTTAAAGCTTTACCCGATAATACCCTATGTTTATCGCAGGCATTTAGGTGAACTTGCATACAACTGACTGAAGGGGGAAATATAGCACGAGCTCGAGATTTAGCTATAGCACGCCAATATCGCCGAGTCAAGATTTGACAGCTGGTAGCACGAGCCAAATATTGAAGAAACGCATTTTGCGCGTAAATCGCCGAGTGAAACACGCTCGAGATTTAATAGGCTTTGAAGAAACCCGCTTACTTTGCTATACTGTTGGTCGGATTATTGTTATTATCACCAGAGGCTAACTCTAAATATTAATTAACAAAAAAACGACCAAAAATATAGCAAAGTAATTCTACTAACGTATTTACGGTGTACGTTTAAGGCAACGCGTCTTACACCACGTGTAAGGAACACAAAGCACAAAATAAGCTATGAATGTGAACAAAGCAAAGGGTTTATGAAGTGTTTTAGTAAGCATGATTGTCGTAACAGACCGGGCCAATTTGATTTGTAGCATTTTTTTCATAAAATTATACGAGTATATAAAATTATGTCAGCTTATTTAGTACACATTTTTTATAAAATTAATTGTTTTATATCAAAAAGCTTCGAATTATCCATGGCAAAATATCAAGTTTTGTATATTCAAGCAGGTGATTAAATATAATCTCCGAGATAAAAACTTCCCACGCATTACTTCGCCATCAGCAAATAATCTCTAGAGTAGTCGAAAAGTGCTTACAGTCTAGTCTTTAGTTTTCGCTGAGTCCTTTATATTAATAATTTATTCAATAAAATATCCCGACTAGTTTATTCATATCAGCTAATATCCCCTACTAAGTGCTGAAAGGCTTCCAAAGTTTGAATTATATTATAATTCATATTTCGGCACAATATTTTGTATTTATTGATGGTATCCATACACTGTGATGATTTATAAATATTATCGGAACAAAAATAATATCGTTTTGCAAACAGTAGTATTATATTAAGTTTTCCCAGCTGTCATTCGCAGAACACGATAGTAGCTTATATATTTTGTGAACTGAATATTTCAGTAAATAACAACCATTGGATTTTTCATTGATTATTAAAATAATTAATAATTCCTCTGTTCACTTTACTTCCTTCTCATTTATGGGTAGAAATGAAAGCTTTTATATTTTACGGTCAAAACCTTTTACTGCCTTTGCTAGAGATAATAAACGTCACAAGCGAATATTCTTTTATTATTTCTCAGATACCTCCTATCTTTCTTTTCTTAGATTTAACCTCCACTTTGTTATTATTGGAGCATTTCGTATTTTGAAGACGACTCCAAATAGCCATGTTCACATGAAACAGTAAACAGTTGTCACTTAAAAGGAATTGCTTTATCTATTTGGAAAGTTTGTTTTATTACAAGTTCGGTCATATCAGAGAATGTTCAGCTATCACATTTAAAGTAGTTTGGAAAACTTATTACAGTTATTATACACAAGTTCTATAACCGTGGACAGAAATACTCAGTTAATATATTTTTTTAATAAATATGTTGTATATACTATTTTATTTATTCTGAGTTTAATCTGTCGATTATCTGTTTGTTTATAAAGGTCTACTATAAAGAAAATCAGATTGAACTGGAATCACAACAATTTTATTATTAATATTATTCCCGATCTCCCAGTCGCAACACCTGATGTACTATTTGTTCACCTGTTCCCCTGAGTTATTTTTCCTAAATATAAGTTATTACAAAGATTGTGTTTGATTAGGTTTTGTCAATATCATTTCGATATCAATACGACTTACTTTATTGCAAGTTTTATTAGTAATATCAAACATTCCAAATTGGGTGACATCCGTTTTTATAGTATACTTTATAATAAATTCTACATCATTGTATTGAGTGATTGCATTTATCAAATTTAAATATCAATACTGTATACAAAATACAGTGTTGGGTTTCAAAATGATGGTGATTTATGCGCACATATTAAGCCTTCCTGTAAATTGAAACGCTGGGGTAGTTTTTCAGCTACAAAGCTCCATTTTCCCAGTTCCAATCTCACCTTTGTGTGATAATAGTGTTGTCGTGTTTATTCGATGGCCATAAAGGCAGTATTTATGTGAATGGGATATTATAATGCTGAAAATACGATCGGATAACCAAAATTAATGGAGCGACTGCAAAATAATGAAGAAGTCGTATCAAAATGTCGTCTCGTAACTTTCTTTACTGCCCAATGAACACACATCATTAGGGAATTTAATGCATCACATTTTATTTACCATCTAATATGTTCACAAACATTCAGTTAATTGTTTTTTTACGATTAAATTGATTTATATTAAATGGAATAATAATCATTATTTGTACACAAATTATCCGTTATTCTTACACAAAAATATACATATTATGAACGCGTATTTTACATTTAGAAAGACATTTTTTATATTTATTAAATGCGTAAGAAATGTCTTGTATAAAAAATATGAGTATTTCATATAACCCATCTTGACTAAAGAGAACGGTAATAAACAATAATGCTTAAATCTCCCTGGTTCATAAAAAGCGAACAGTGGCACTATTAATAAGTGGGATTTACGTAATAGTTCATTTAAAATCAATCAAATAAAAGTCTTTATTTTTTTATTTTACACTCAAGGGTTGTCTTGAAAAAATATATACCAATTCCCATTTAAAATCATAGCCAAAGTAGGAGCAAAAATCTATTTTATTAGTAGTTTCACGATGGAGTAGAACTGTACAAGGTACCTATATTGTGTTACTTTATTTGAATCATGTTTTATTTGTAATATTTTTTTTATTGAAATATATCATAGGATGTGACAAACATATGTAAATAATTGAAATGTTCGTCTTGAATATGTATTATTATTATTAAACTGCCTAAGATCATAACACATGATATATTATATATTTAATAATTATAATTATTTGTTACAGGAGGAAATTGAAGATCGACCCAGGGTAGCTACCCTTATAAGCTCTTTGGCTAATTATTCCAACACTATCCCAGCAGCCAGCGATGCAGATGCTAAACCAGCACCCCAAGCCTCCAGGATGGGAACCCTCATTGGGGTGTTCTTACCCTGCATCCAAAACATCTTCGGCGTTATCCTATTCATTCGTCTGACATGGGTTGTAGGAACTGCAGGTGCTGTCTGTGGCTTCCTGATCGTCTTCATATGCTGTTGCTCAGTGAGTATACCATCCAAATATTGTTAATGAACAAATATATTATATTGAAATGTATCTATTTTGCAGACTATGCTAACTGCCATCTCTATGTCCGCCATCGCCACGAACGGGGTAGTTCCAGCGGGGGGTAGTTATTTTATGATATCGAGATCTCTAGGACCGGAGTTTGGAGGGGCTGTTGGTATGCTTTTCTATACTGGTACAACTCTGGCAGCTGCCATGTACATCGTGGGAGCTGTTGAGATTGTTCTGGTAAGTTTTAATTAAAAAACTAACTACACCGAGCCGGTCGATTGACTATTTATCTGGAAAATTAAATGAATGAATAACACAATAATTAAAAAAAAAACATATTATTCACAACAAGTTGAATTAAACATTTATTCCTTCCGGTAATAATCCATACTCTCTTACTACTAATAATAAATTATTCTTTGTTCCTAACAAATACTTTACTAAATTTTTGAATACCTATAATAGCAGACTGATTATATCGATATTTGAAATAATGGATTTTTCGATGTCGATGTCAGCGAAAAAGGCGTTATCGAATTTTAAACAAGTGTCTTGCCGCCGAAAAAAAAAAACCGCGATGTCTTTCCTTTTGTAGGGTATTCCATATTCCTTATACATATATATAGGCATATTCCTATATATATATATATATATATATATATATATATATATATATATATATATATATACACATATTTATTTATATATATACATATTTAACGCCCTCCCCCTTCCCTTGTCCCTTGTAAGTTGGGTTTCCCAGGCCGCTTACACCAATGAGTCCTTCAGATCTAGGTCGTTATCTACTAAATGACACTAGATCTACCAAATGACACCAATGGACACTCTTTTTTCATATGCGCAATAATATTTTACTGTTTCAATACTTACCATAAATAAAATTTTCGGCTTATTTATAATAAATTATTGTATGATAAAGTATAAACTTGTGATTTTTGAATAGACGTATATGGCGCCGACGCTATCCATCTTCGGCGACTTCACCAAGGATCCCGAAGCCATGTATAATAACTTCAGGGTTTATGGAACTGGACTTCTACTTGTCATGGGAACCATAGTCTTTGTCGGTGTGAAGTTTGTCAACAAGTTCGCAACTGTGGCTCTGGCTTGTGTTATCTTTTCCATCATTGCTGTTTACACTGGAATCTTTGTCAACATCAACGGCAACGACAAACTACAGTAAGTACAAATTTACTATAAACAAGATAACCGAAGAGAAACTTTGTTAAATTGTCATATATTATAGTTCAAGTATCGTCTGTATGCTTAATGTGTTCACATAATATGAAATTATTTCGCATTAATGTAAGATATTACAGTAATCCCATTTAAAAGACATTTTATACAAGTGCTTTTGGAAATGAGATTCATTTGCGTGAACCTTTTACTGTGTATAAAAGAAACACATCGATTTTTTGACAAAAGATGGTGAGAGGTATACAATTATACAACTAACAAGTTATATGAAAATAAAGGAAGCAAGGAAATATTTCAAGGAACGAGTAATTCTCAAAATCAGAACGGTATTGGTTAACTCCGAAGTAATGAGTTACTTTTATAATCTATTTAAAATATTAATAAATTGAGACAGTTTCACTGTCTTTGATTCTCAAATATACCGCGTGAAAACGAAGAGTAGGGGAAATATATTTTTAAATATCAATAAAATATATATAAAATCAGATTGAAGCTGTTGTATTGAATAAATTTATTGTAATTTCGCGATGGAAATCTTATATTCATTGTAATGTTTAAGGGAAATGTTTTTTACGTTCCGAAACGACATTCAATTATGCGTATTGTATACATTGAGAAAGAGTAGAATTGTTCAATTGCTTAAATTTAAAACCATTTTGTGGAGCAATTTTAGCAGTAAAATTTGGGAGAACACTCTCTACATACAATCACGAACACCTCCCAGGGGTAATTTAGTAATGAAATTGTTCCGTATAATGAATAGATGAAATTTTCAATACCCACTGAAAACACCGCTGTAAAACTCGACTATTTATCCAGTCATCATTAACTTATGGAGTCGAGTGGCAGGCGGACCGTTGTCCCTTAATATAAGGTGTTATGAACCCTTATCAAAAAGGCTTTTAACTAGTTGTTTATAATTTTGTATTTATGGGCTTATAAAAAATTGGATCGATTGTTTAAAAAATAAATCAAAGTTATTTTTTTTTTACTGAAGTGATTATAAAGCCGGTGGGTTGTGTAACTCTACATAATACAATAAACAACGTTAAATAAAAAACTAGTAAATAAGCTCCCCGTGGCCGATATTTGTATAAAATAATATAAAGGTCTTGTTGTTTAATTTATTTGTTAATGTGGCCAAAATTTTAACACCCTGTTAATAAAACTAGTTTTACAAAGTACATGAAGAGAAAGAACGAGGCCGTCTAATGATGCACATCGCCCTTTTGTTCGCAACCCCTGACCGAATTTACACCTGAGAGGAGAAAATCTTTTTTCCATCCTCCAAGGTATAAGGTTTTGTTCCCATTTAGGGCACGACACCAATTTTCAACACTCGGAAACTCGCCTTTTCAGGCACTCGTCGTTTGTTACTGAATCATTAAGTTTTGTCCTAAAATAGACACTCGTCTAACATAAGAATTCTGACGAATATTTTTTTCATAAAAAAAATGTACAAAAGACACAGGTGAATGAGTATTGTGTGAGAGCATATAAGCGACTAAATCAATCAGTGTCGTCTTGAAAATAAATTTCTAGCCCTTTTGGCCCTTCACCTAACAGCATCCTACATCTTCTGCTTCGGCGATGCCTAAAAGCCTCCATAAATTTTCAAATGGTTACCTCATCATCCGAAAATACCGGATATTACTCTTGCCGACACGCCATCCTTGTGAGATCAAGATTTTAATAATTGTGTTTTATTCTTCTAAAAATATCTTATAATATTATATAAGTGATGAGTTGAAATGGACCTCATATTATTCTTGTGAAATTCCATAAATGTTAGAGTTTTTTTCTTATCTTGAACTTTGAATTCGAATATTGAAAGATGGAATTTTAAAATGAAATAAATATTTTTTTAAATTTCCATTTCATTTGTCAATGCTCTTACCCTTTTTATTCAGAGTAATACAAAGAGAGACATTATCAAGCAACGGAGGTAGTGGTGCGTGACATAATAAATCAGGAGCTGGAAATGTATCCTGGAGTACAAAGTGTGCCTTTTGTAATAATATTATTTGACGATGGATGATATGGCGAATTTTTATCTTCTCGGTCCTTGGATTATACGACAGCTTCCATTAAGCCTGAAAATTAATTTAATATTACGATTGCGCTAGCTCACTCTCTTTCAGGATTAATTACAATCATCCCGAAAATAATTCTAGCGGAATAATTTTGACGGAATATCTTCCCTAATGTCATTTTAAGGGTACTAAAATATTAACGTAATAAATTCAAATAGCAATTCCATATTGTGTATTACGATAAATAATGTCTCAGGTGAGGTTATGCTTAACAGGTACATAATACAACAGCAAAAATTTTCCACATAACTTTAATAATATCTCATTAGACATAACCATTAATCACAAAAACCACACTTGTGATACAGTAGCTTTATTTTATATTAAATACGTGTTTCCTCTCAAAAATAATATTTTTAGAGTTTTTCACTAGAAAACGTTATGAGTTTTGTACTGTTTATATGATATTATAAGTTATGATTTAAATAATCATTTTGAAGAAAAAATAAGCAAACAAGTTGTAATAGGTCGGGGTATACAAATCGTTTTTATGGATTAGAATCTTGCTTGAATGAAAATAAAATTAATAAAGACACAATTCATATTTAATCTAAATTCCAGGATTATAAAAAACTGTCATATGTAGTAAAACAGATCGTCCTACAAATCAAAACGAATATTTCCCTTGGGGCGTATACAATTTTTGAGAGAAGTTATAATAAAAGGCTTTTAAAATTACATATTGAATAACAGATTTGCTTTTAATACGTCATTTAAAGTTAATCTATCCAATATTAGAGGCCAGTGGAGACACATGTTCCGGGTTATTTGGCTCTAAGTTTAGTCCGCTTCTACAAAGTGATATTTGGCCTGTCTTGTTATTTCATAATAGATAGTGGCATGTGGTTTCATAAAAGTAGTCACTAACTCTTATGATGTTCAGCTGAAATATCTTTTACAGTCCCTGAATCAACGTGAAATTATTTCATTGTACTTAAACATAAAAAAATCTTGACAACTTACTCGTCCCCTGAAAATATTACGCAGATATCTCTAATTCATTAAAAAAATGATAAATGGTTCTGCTTACTTCGCTTGAAAGACCGGGACTTTTTTCATTAATTAATCTTTTGTGTTATTTTTTATTTAGTCATCCTCTCAACTCTAATGAATTTGAACTAGAATAATTTTGTCAATGTAATGTATTTTCTATACATATAATATATTTTATTCTCCGAGAATAACAATTCATTTAAAATACAGTACTAAAATAATTAAAACACAATAAAATCAAATAATTGATATCCATAATAAATTGGGCCTTTGAGTAAATGTACAAAATACTCATCAATATATTTTTTTAAATATTTTTGCCAAACGATAAACTAGCGCTTATTCTGAAAATAGTCCAAATTGTAAAAAGTGTATTGAATGAAAGAAATTCAATAAATATGTGTATAATAAATATAAAAGTGAGGGACTTAAAGATGTATTATGTATTTTCCTCTATTGATATGGAAGATTTAGTAATGTTTGGATGCCTCAGCTTAGAAATAAGTCATCGTATTTTATCGTAAGCCTTCTTTTGTACAAATAAAACATATTTGAAAGGGGTTGTGCGTTTTATTTAACAGCAGCTTTGTCCAATGTCCGTTCTCCAAGATGCCAGCATTGTTTGCTCGACAAGACATTAAATTGAAGACGGGCTTTCTAAGCCGAGGGAAAATATCTGTAGAAGGGCGGCAGGTGGTACAACCACAAAATAATAATACGACATTACATTGTATAAAAGGCTATGAGAATATCGTTTAGCAGCAAATAAAGTCAGTGGAGCCTCTTTCCTTCCCGACGCGGCCATTTGTGCAAACGGCTTGCCTTACCATTATTATTATTTATACTGTACATTTTACACCGCTCAATCACAATACTAATTCAAATTTAATGACAACCAGTCTTTTTCATCGGAAATATAAACAAAAATTACATCATAAATCTAACGTTATTTGTATACCTAATTAATTTGATTAATGTCCCTATAAAGCTGTATTGTTACAAGATTCACGGCTCTTGCATTATATTGTTTGATGCTGGCGAACCAAATAAATATAAAAATATATAATCTTCATTTTGTTTTAAATGTCAATTAAATTCAAGTTATTAGAATCTTTAATTTTATATTAAATATGACGTATCTTATTCATATGATATAATATAATAAATTATATTCAACTAATCGACGACCTTGTCGGAAAAACAGCAAATGTCAAATTTTGAAAATTATTTTATTTTACAGATATATTCTTTGCAATCGGTTTCATCAATATCATTAATAAAAAAAATAACTTTCATTAAATACACATTTCTCTCACTTGAAAATTTTGATTCTTGTTCAATTATTGTCTGTTTTTATTAATATCTTACTTATTAATTATACTTCTAATAAAGAAATCACTGATTTGAGAGTAAATTGCTATACATACAATTTTTTATATATACTTTAAAGGGGTTGTGTGGAATAAGGGTAGTAAACGTAACGGATAACAATAATGAACTCAAAATTATGTAAAAAAACAAAATGATTATCTCAAAACTGACAATTTCAGTACGCTTATTATCCAATCAGTCCCTCAATTTCTTGATGTATTTGAACTATTTATTTATATAATTTTTATTTAAACTAATTATGAATATTTTTACAGTATGTGTGTTCTTGGAAAACGACTCCTGAAGGATATAAGCTTGGTGAACTGTACTAAAACTATCGGTGGTGAACTCTACAACACCTTCTGCCCTAACAAGACCTGCGATCCATATTTCTTGGCTAACAATATTTCCATCGTTCAAGGAATCAAGGTAAGCTCTTTGTCGATATCAACTTGAATGAGAATCCCGGTTAAAAGTTTGCTGTACTCGGTGGACACAATTCCCGTTAGATTTATGGTTCGAAATTTTTAATTCGAAGTTTGGCGATTGTGTTGGAGAGTAAAAGTTCTCATCTTAAGCCACTTTGTATCGTTTGTACTCCTCAGGGACTTTCGAGCGGAGTGTTCTTCGACAACTTGGCCGACTCCTTCTTTGAACTGGGCCAGTTTATCTCCTACGGAAAAGACCCAACGGATATTGAAAGAATGGACAGACCAACTTACAACCAAGTATCTGTGGACATCACCACTACCTTTACAATCCTCATTGGAATCTTCTTCCCATCTGTCACAGGTGAGATTATTTTTAATTTATTCAAACTACAGGTACTGCTTTAGTCAAACTATTTTTTCCCAAACATATCATCAATATGTTTTTTTGTTTATTCGGAAGTAAGTCTCATAAAATTAAATAATGTAATTTATTAAGGTAATAGAATCAACTGGTTGAGTTCAAACCTAATAAAGAATTTATCAAGCCAAGAGGCTTAATGAAGGTATAGCCTTAAAATAAATGATCCTTATTACAAACATTCCTTCAAAATATTTCTATAGTATATCTTTAAAATGAATTATTTTATGGCGCTTGTGCAAATTGATATAATTTATATCAATCACCTTGAAAAATATTTAGCACAAATTTAATTAAAGCTAATCATATTATTATTTTTGATGGAAAGTACTGTTAATAAATATTTACGTTTCTCGTTAAACATTGATAACATCGGCGTCAAAAAGTCTGATTGAACTTTCACCCTTTAGACACTTTAGTTATTAATATTCATAGAATTTTTTGACTATGAAAAACAAGCTTTTAAAAAGCGGAATTTACTTCTCAAACTGTCTGTCTGTTTGTGCCGAAAATGGAGAGACGGTTGGCCAATTTAACTTTGGCAAAAATAAAGCCAAGTTATCTCGATGAACTCGATTGTATTACAAGAAGTTTGGATCAACAGAAGTTGGAATTTGCATACATCTTAACATTTTAACATCTGAAATTTCCATTTTCCAAAAAGGTAGATTGTATTCAAAATTAATTTGCGTACAGTTTAAGCTTCTATTTGGTAACTTTAATATCGAAAGTTTCCCAATTTATCATAATAAATTGCTTAGAAACTGGGTGAAGGATCACAATAAAATTACAAGTTTAAGTGTAGTATGTATTTATTTAATATTTATTGTATAGTAATTAAATTTAAATCTGTATTTAGCAGTTAAGCCATTAATTTGAAGTCTTCAAATAATTTTTATCCAATCTTTCTAATGGAAAAAATAAAAAATATCGGAATAATAATAAATAGCTTAAATTAATATGGTTGCAAATAACAGATGATCCAAACTGTGGAATTCGTAATTTAATAAATAATAAAAATTTGTAATACCTACGTCTTCTTATAATATTGTATTTATACATTTTGATTTAGAAAATATATCTTTTGTTTAAAAAAAAAATCATCCGAAAATTCGAGAAAATATGAATAAATTTGCATTTGTGTGTTTTCTAAACGAGTTTATTTAAATTTCCAACCAAAACGCGTTCAAGCGATTATTTCGATATAACAGCCAAACCACAATATTTTGGTTATTCGGCTTTTCGCGAGTTTGAATATTTATATAAAACGAAAATAGACGATTCTTGCAATAAATTTTCGTTATTCTCTGAACAAGCTTGATATAAACTTTTCACCAAATACTAAGTATACAGGAGAAAGTTTTTACGCTTTTCGTGTTCTTGTGATAAGTTGTTTGACACGTGTGATACTTAACAGCATTTGAGATATGTTATTTTAATACCACCGGATTGTAATTATTATAACATTATTACTATGAAGTCATCTAATAAACTGTTGCTTTGTCCTTAGTCTTCTTAATTATGGTTGGATAAATATTTACTCGGTTTCTGTGTTTAATTCGTTGATTATATTTTCTGTAACAAAAGTGTTGAAAATCGATAAATAATCACAAATCTGATTAAACTTTCCTCGGAAGGCATCCTCAAGCGGGTTCTCGTTTCAAAAAGTCACCAGACTAGGTCATTAATATGCAAATTGTGACATTTATGGGTTAATTCTGAAAGAGAACCTTCCAAAATGTCACGTTCTGTTCGATATTATTTTCAAAGTGATTAAAACGATCGTTTCAGTAGACAAATCATCACATTAATCAAGACCAATTATTATAGCTATGAAAATTACGGCTATTTAAATTTATAAACCGAAATTCATTCGATATAAATGATACAATTGATAGATGGTAATTGTGTTTATTATTTATATTATATAAAATAATTAAAATATCTTTGACACTTCATTTTCTTAGAATCTCTGTAAAAGTGCTTGCGTTACCCATACTATCAAAACTAAGTAAATACTAACTGCAATAAGATTCCACTTATTTAGAATTACACTGATCAAGTGGAATCTAATAGGCTTTTTAGATATAAATTACACTAAACGATAATAAATTCAAATCAATGGGTTATGTGCCTCAGAAATGGCGAAACATTTTATAAACACAATAAGTATTTTTAATAGGCTTATTGTTTTTAAATAATATACTTTTTCCCAACATAGTAAAATTCTCACAAAAATAATTGCATTGTCATAACCACTTACCCATTTATTTATTATTTAATTGGTTATTAAAATAATGTTGTAAATATAAAAATGTGCATTAGAAAAAACTGATATTGTACATTTTATAATATAATTTAATTAGCGATTAAATATCCAGTCTTTAAGCTATAGGTATAGATATTTTTAAGTTCAATATCAAAGTAATAATAATTTGAATGTGAACAGCATAGTAAATAGCTCAGAGGTTATGGCGCGAACCTACAAATAATATGGTTATAGTAATAGTTAAAATCATCGGTAGACTATTAATTAACACGTTGTAGTATCTAAAAATCAAAATTTGTAAAAAACTTCTCAAAATCCCCTCGGGGCGTATATACATTTATAAATAACATTTACCTATTTTGGTATTTTAAATTTAGGTTTAATATGTTGTTAAATAGCAGTTCATTCGTATAATGAAGGCAATTACTGTGATAATAAATATAAAATACGACCTTAGTTAATGTAATGTTGTATTTCAGGAATCATGGCTGGATCTAACCGTTCTGGAGACTTGGCTGATGCTCAGAAGAGTATTCCCATTGGAACTATCTGTGCTATCCTTACAACATCCACTGTATACCTGAGTTCTGTGCTTTTATTTGCTGGAACTGTCGATAATCTACTTCTGAGGGATAAGTGAGTATATTTATGATATACTGTATTTATAATATTTATTTTACTCAATATTTTCAAGCTGGCATGCGCAGCTACATATGTATGTAGCAGTGGCGTAGCAACATAAAGCGTAGCAGGGCGGAATATTAATTAATACGAGTTTCCAATTTAGACAACCAAAAAATCATTTCGGCATGGTTAAATACGCATGTGTTCCTTTAAAGGGGATGAAATAATCAATAAAAACAGAAGCTCGTATCCGCGATAACAGTATTAAAAATATTTTTGAAATAAAACGATCATTGTTACATTTTTCCATAAATTAAATGTACATATATTAAAAAAAGCTTAATAACATTTACGTTTACTCCGATCGAATACACACAAAAATGGGTACGATGTAATACAATATCCACTTCATCTCCTCTTTGATCCGATTGGGCGAATTAAAAAGAATATGGGAAAAGCAATATGGGAGAATTCATATATTCTGAAGCTGAATGTTCGAGCTGAAAATCCTCTCATAAAACAATCGGTTATTCGTTACGAGAAAAAGCGAACAATTACTTAGCCTCGAAAAAGGCTTCTTCTTCTTTTTCGGGCGCAAATGTAATATTCTTTAATGCCCGAATCATTTTATTCACATATACCGCCTAAAAAATTATCTGTTATATTAGATTTTAAATGTTTGTTTAATATGTAATTTAATTTGTTTTCACAGAATTTGTTTTTTGGTGTGTGAAGGGAATGTTTGCCGAGAAAATATTTTTTTTACCGAATAAAATACGTTCTCTATAAAGCGCAAAAATAAATATTTACTGGCATATGTAGTTCTCCAGAGAGAAAACATTTTTGATTAACCCAATTAATCAAAATCACGAGCCTCTACAATAAAATAAAATCACAATTATGATAATATGATTAAACTTTCGATAATAACTTTTATTAGAAGTGAACGATTCTGTTTGTCATGAGAGATTTCCTTCAAAATATTTATGCGGTCAATATATAAATTGGGTCAAACAATGTCGTTTGAACAAATTTCAGTCGCTTTTATTATTAAAATAATTCTTTCACCAGCTGCTGTTACCATACTTCTGAAATAAATCATTGCAAATATCTGCGATTGGTTATAAATAACCACCATTTATCAAAGTTCGTAAAGTTCGCGCAGGAAAACTTTCCATATATCTCTTTTGTACGCGCCCTTTGAATAAAAATTTATAATTGTTTGCCGAAAACCATTTTTAATATTTGAAAAAGGTATTGAGCGATACAATACTTGTGTAGTATTCACTTGTTTATTTTCATTTTTCAACATAACAGGGTAGACTAACTGAGAATATTTTAGGGGGTAGTTAAATTTAGTAATTAGAAATTAAAAACATATTGCTTAATACCTAAAGTATTTAACAGACACAATACACGATAATTACTACTAAGTACTTCAGAGAAACAGCCGATTCCAATATGATGGCCCAAATCGATTCCAATAGGACTATTTAATATTTTATAAAAAAATAGTTTATATCCCAAAATGTGTTTATATAAATACATATATTCAAAAAATTATATAAATGCCATTGTTGTTTTTTTTACATAAAAATAGAGTAATAAATGAAATACTTTAATTAACAATATGTTCGGAACCTAACTAACTAGAAATGTATTCAATTAAGAATCGGTTTCTTTATTAATAGTTATATTTAAAGCTCTAGATGTATTTACAGGTGATTCTCAACACATTTTTAAATGGACAGTTGTTAATTAAAATTAAACCATTTTTAAGGCGAAATTAAAAAATATATATTTTAAGGAATTTATTTGTTATTTATTTATTATACATAGGTATCTATTTTTATTGGTGACCTTTCAGAGAGAGGGATTTCACACAAATATTAAACAGTTGAAACGACAGACGTATGCGTCAATATGTTCATTGGTATGAAATGTGACAGCAAACTGGAGTTATTAGTTTGATGTCAATAAATATGATAGGTGTGTGACAGGAGCCCGGGGATATTACTACACTAAAATATAGGTTATGGGGGTAAAGATTGAAGTTGCCACTTTTACCAAATTGAAGGCATTTGACCGGGAGCCTTTTGACATTTATTCGCTTCAGACGCTGCAATATTCTCTAATTTTACCCTCGGCCATTTCAAATCGCACAATTCAATTGAGAACCGTGCCAATTCAACATGCAAATCGCGATTGTTAGTTCCTCTCTCTTTGAGTGATTAATCAATCGGTTTATATTGCCCTCTCGACAATTGTTGCAAAGTGCCATTATGGACAATGGTAAGTTCTGACCATCCCTACACTTATCAGAGAATTCGGTTCTTTGAATTGAATTTGCATAAGCCCCATAGAATTACAAATAGTATAAAATCAATATTCAATTATTCAGATTCTGTAAATTTTAACATGCTGAACATAATATCATAATAAAACGGTCTTGGCCAATTTAAATCTTCAGAAAGTTTTTAAGAAGGTTTTTTAAACACAACACCATGTTAATTCATTGGCTGCCGGTGATCTTAACTATTACTATCCAGGATATCAGAGTAAATCTGGACCAAGACTATTGATTGAAATTGTATTAATATTAATCCCAATCTCCTAATAAGATCTCCTTATATCAATTATATTTTACTTGAGCGGGATTTCAGCCCATGGCTACAGTTTTCGTAACCACGTGCTTTATCCTGTGAGCTTTTACAATAGTCATTTATTATAATTGTTATTTGTACAGTAAAAGTAGTCTTATCATATTTTAAATCGCTAGCTAAAAATATAATATATTTGAAAGAAATTCGTTTGTCGAGACTCTAAGCATGATAACATGTTAGTAGTCGAAAGTACTTATACATCTCAATAAAATACTGGGGAAATTTCAATAAAAAAATCTTTAAATTATTGATTGTTTTTTAGATACGATTGTACTTTATTATTGGATAAATTTTACGTCAATTCTACCTGTTCATGAGAATTTTGAATATTATATTGCTTAATGTCATCGTGAATTCGATTTTGTGAAAATCATGATGAATAATACAGTTAATTTTAAGATATCTAAGTAGTCTAGGTATTTCTTATACTACTGGGAGTATATTAATATTATTATATCGTCCTTGCTTAATGTTGCTCAGATGATGAGCATTAGTAATATTTGTCATTGAATACTTTTTTTAATATAGATGAATGCTACCATCAGGTTTAGTGTGTCAGGTCACATTATTTTTATTTAGGTTTCATTGTAGTAGTCATATCACAATGGGGCCCGAAGCACAATTTCGGTCCCGGGTGCAATTTTCACAATGGATTTCACCACTTAGCTCATGCAGACATATATACATATATCTAGATATTTACCACGTGAAATTTTAAACAAGTTTCCAGCTTTTATGCCATACACCTACACCTGTATATACTCTCCATTCGACATTTTTACTCATCGCTTATTCATGACCATAAGATATTCTATACATAATCACTCGAGCCTTCTTAGTAATTCACAATGCCGGTACATTACCTTGTCTTAATAATATTTAAATTGTTAAAATTCATGAGAGATTTATTTATTTTCTCTTTTTCAGATTTGGACAATCTATCGGAGGACGTCTGGTGGTAGCAAATATCGCTTGGCCAAATGAATGGGTGATTTTGGTTGGTTCGTTCCTATCAACTCTTGGAGCTGGTCTTCAGTCTCTCACCGGAGCTCCTAGACTACTCCAAGCCATAGCCAAGGATGGCACAATTCCTCTCTTGGCTCCGTTTGCCGTATCCTCAAGTCGTGGAGAACCCACAAGAGCCCTTCTCTTGACCATGTGCATCTGCCAATGTGGAATCCTCCTTGGAAATGTCGACATCTTGGCTCCTCTACTCTCCATGTTCTTCCTGATGTGCTATGGATTCGTGAATCTGGCCTGCGCCCTTCAAACTTTGCTGAGGACCCCTAATTGGCGACCACGATTCAAGTATTACCATTGGTGAGTGAATATAAAAAAATACACGTGTAATTTAATTCCCTTTGTTATATGTCGTCCTGTATTATTTAACTGCAAAAGCTTACTTTGAAAAACCGGAGAAAAGAAATATATATGAAGCAGAGACTGCAGTACTTGACCAAGTCGATACTTTTTCTCGTGAAATACGTCCTTATCTCGTCGCCCTTGAGAAAGACAGATACAGAGCCTCTTATACATAAAAGTGAAAAATATCCAGTCAGCAAACTACACCCGGGGGATCAGATTTTTTTAATATCTTCACGGTGTTGAGTTGAAGGAAATGGAAAAATCCATATTCTGTACGAAGTGGCGGCGCTTTGTCGCGACATCTTGTCTGCCACATCTTTCAAATATAAACATAATATATTATATTGCATTCGATTCTTCTACAAATTGGGATCAACAAATTATTTTTTTCATGATCGCATTGGGCTCAGGTCCAAATGTGATTTCATTCATGGTTTATTTAACCGGCTAACGTAACAAAATAGCCCAGAATATCTCTATGGTGAATATTCGTATACATATAAATAAATATTTACAAAATTCGCGTATATTTCGAGTGCTTTTTTTATCCTCTCGTCGTTACTATCCAGACTTCGAGGCTAATTAATTTATCCTCGTCAGGCAGAAACCTAAAAGGATTTCTCCCACGGGATGGGAAAACAGCCTGCTACGTCTATATATTACATTCTCAATATATTCCCCAAAGTTGAACTCAGTTTAGGGTTCTTATAATAATCAAGCTAGGGAAATATTTTTATCTTGAATTTTCAGAGCTTTAGCTTTCAGCTTAGTAGAGTTAATAGGACCGTCGGGAAATTTGTTAAGCCTTTGATTAAATACGTTACCATATTGAACTTTCTAACTTGAAACGTATGAGCAATAGTTATATTTGTTTGTGAAAAATATAAAAAAA
>JAGTTH010001396.1:0-22907 GCA_022606485.1 Agraylea sexmaculata | reverse complement strand
TATATATATATATATATATATATATATATATATATATATATATATATATCATCATCATCATCATAAGCACTCCAGTTCAGTGATGAACCAAGGCTTCCCGCACCAACATCTTCCACTTATTTCTATTGGAGGCCGCGCTCTTCCAGTTATTCATTCCTAAACTCCTAACTACCTTATAAAATTCATCCGACCACCTTAGCCTATGTCTACCCTGCCTTCTCTTACCAACAGGCTTGCTGGATAGCATTTCCGATACTATATATATATATATATATATATATATATATATATATATATATATATATATATATATATATATATATATATATATATATATATAGGGTGGACTTGAATTAACTGACAATATTGAAAGGGTTGATAGGGTATTTAATTTTTAAACATATTAATAGTGCTTTTGGAATCAGCTGATTATGTTAAGTACTCAGTAGTAACTGTCGGGTGTGTATTGTGTCCGTTAAATACTTAATTAATATTTTTTTTAATTTTTAATATTATTTTTCGTTTTTATTTGCGATACACAACCACACCTTTAAATATTCTCGGTTAATTTAAATCCATCCTGTATAAGATTTTTCAACATTTATTATATGAAACCTACATTATATTGAGTTACGTTTTTTTATTGCATTCAAATTGATAGTTAGAGATACGAATTGTTTACTAAATAACCATTTTTTCTGGATTTTCTGTATTACAAATCACCACTAGCATTAAAATATTTTAGACTTGGGCAGTCTGCAAAGAAAGCTGGATTTTTTGTAGCTTAGTGATAAAACAATTGGCCGGAATCCAAGAGACGTGGTTTCAATGCTCGCACTAGGTGTGTGGTTTAGTCTCGATTTCTATTGTTTTATATTGAAAAATAAACGAGTTGAATTTGATAAAAACTTTAATTTGAATTGAAAACCTATTATAATAATTTTCAGAGTTAAATGAAAGCATGTGTCCCAATGCCACACAAGTAGTGTTTAGATTAGGCATTGTGTACACACATTACACCTGCAATTACTACTATATTATTGTTAGGGTGACCGTACATTTTTAATTCAAATAAATTTATGTATATTCTACAACAGTTTGATATTAAGAAATAGTGGCTAGTAATCGTTGGTTGCATTTGTGATTTATGATAAATGTATGGAATTTTCCCGTCAGTTGCGCACAACCTTTTACTGCCTAAGGCAAATCTGTATGCACGCAAATTAGACTTCGCCGTCATGGAAACGTCTCTATAATATGAATAACACGACAAACTTGAATTATTAATAAAGAAATATTATTTGAATTAATGAAACTCGTGGAGAAACCTACTGTGTGTTTTAACTTTTTTGTAAACGATTCATATAAATAATATATGTGTATATTTTAAACAGTTAAAATTAATTAATAAATATTTATTAGGATAATATAATACTTTTTAGGAAATCAAGAATAATAAAAAGCACTATATAAATATGTTATTTTAAAAATATACGGTAAATAAGGGTGAAAATAAAATAATCTATACGCAGCACCACCTGCATTTTTAAAAATGTGTTTTAAAGACTATTAATAAGGTATATAAATTTTCCAGAAATTATTGAGTTCTGATGTTCATAATTAAAAAAAAAATTCCGTACCCCAATAACGATTTAAGGGTAAGGTGTGTGCTTACAGGCATCTTGGTCATGGGTTCGAAAAACTAAATTGACTAAGAGTTTAATAATAAAATTAAAAAAAAATCCTTCGGCTTACCAACCGACTTAAACAAGATTTCTTGAATTGTAACGAGGTTCATAAAAACTCAAAATATATATAATTAAATAATGTGCACCTTAAGAATATAATAGTGTATTAGAAACGTATGGTATATTTGTACGTCAATAAACATTAGATGTGTTCGGTGAACTAGAATGCGCCAAAGTCAACACAAGACAGTATGTAATCAAATAAAAGATCATATGTTTCTACAAATATACAAACATTCCATTATATTACACTTTTCATTCCTCTTACAACATGCGCGCATATTTGACCTAATTAACACAAGGCTGAAAATACCTGAAAATTGGTATAATTTACATACTAGCTAACTGTTACATTGTAACTACGTAGTGTACAGACACTACCAAATGATTGCCGACAGTGATATAAAAATTCCACAGCTCTGATCTAGGTTAATAGTTATTCGTGTACAGTATACATAATCTACACTATGAGAAAAGGCAAATATTATATAGGGTGGATTTAAATTAATTTTATTTAGGATATTGTTTAATGGGAGGCTAAAAAATATTTTTAAAATATATACATACAGTGTGAGTATCGTTTCAGCTACCACCATTTTTATTTCAGATTAATATACTTATTAACATAAGTTGAAACAAATATGGTTTCCAATAATAGGTGAGCTAAACCGTGAACTCAGTGAATTAATTTATTATTTAAAAAATTGCGATACTGTACCTCCCCTTAAAATATTGCCATTTTTAAAATCATGTTTCTCGATAAAATACTCATCAATAAACAGAATAAAAATTAGGCTAGTTTTTTTATACAATCTATATTTATGAAAAGACTAATAATTATTTGAAATGTGTAAAGCAAATTGAATTATGTAGGTCGTTCTTCTTTTTAAATGACATGTCTCCTTCTTCGTTCAAAATATGCAATTACACAATATTTTTTTATGTAAAACATTCTTTTGACAAGATAATCTTTAAAATAATCCGAAACTTCCGCCTTTATCATAACTTTTTTCTATAAAATAATTGAGCCCTAGCATACAAAATTCACCAAACACAAAAATATGTTGGATTGGCAAAGACAATTAAATCATACAATTAATAATCCGCAAAAAACAGTTCTTCAAAAAGGGGGTTTCCGTCATAACTCACTATAAATAAATTATTATTACATCAATGTTTTCATGTACTCATAATTTTTCCAATAGAAAAGACATTTTATTTCCATATAAATATTCCTTTGTAAATTGTTGTATTAAGTAATAAATGACTAAAAACATTTAAAATAGGTACTTTTTACAACTCTTTAGTATATTAAATATATTGATATGGATAGTTATTGTTTCTAAGTACGCGATAGTGATAAACCAGCGGATAAAATACCGTCAATGGATTCGTAATCATACAGGATGTATGAATCATCATATTATCTTACATCTTATAATTTAAATTTTCAGACGAAAAAAAAATCCAGTAGATTTGAATAAAATTCATCGCGAACGATACGTGCGAAGGATACGCAGACGGATAAGATAATGATAAAAATCATATACATATGTACGTGTTTGAATGGAATGAAGTATGAATGGCACGATTTATTAATAATGCAGCCACAGTTTTCCACTAGAATGTATGAATGAATAATAAATTAACGGCTGTGTGAAAAATTAAATAAAAATTCTAAACTCATCAGAAGTAAAATAATGTATATTTAAAATTGCATCTCAGAAAGAAAGGCAGAGGCATCTTTGAATCAAACACGAATGGTTGGTTTGCACGTGACTGAGACATAGAATCGTAATTTAAAATTATTATATCACATAATTATATTTTAGAAATTAAACAAATATTTGTTTAAAGACTTTTAAATTACTTCGATTGATGTAAATGATAAAAGGAAGTATTCTCAAACGGAAGACACAAAATACAAAATCACCATCGGCTTCCGAAAGTCGTTTGGCCTAAAGAAAGCAACTGAGCTTCAAATAGACACGTGTTTCATTAAATTTATACAAGCAGGAAAATCAAAGGAAACATTCATATGAATAATAATTTTGAGCTTATTTCTCTCAAATCTCAATAATCGCACCACAAGATAAAATTCGATATCACTTACTGAGATTAAATGGATAAAAATAAACTATTACATGACTTTAAAAATATGTATCATATCAAATTTGACTTTGAACAGAGAATAACCTTCGTTTCTTGCGGTAAATGATAAATATTATCCATGTCATATCAAATAAAATATAAATTAACACCTATATAACTGTAACAGTTAAATAGACAACAAACGTGGTTTAAACTGCTCGATGTCTTAATTTTAAGTAATGTAATAATAGTTTTTTTTATATATATAAATACGCAATAAATAACATAAGTTGTACAATTATTCAATGTAGGTGTGAATATTTTAATAAAATGTTAATGAATACGATATTGAGGCTACATACAATGATTTTAATAATAATTTTGTGGAAAGAAAAACAGTTAAAGAACCAGTATTAAGTAAATGAATTTTCAATTTTATTGGATGGAAAGTAATTTTATTAAATACTAGATTATTTTTTTTACAATTTCCAATTCTCTGTGAATATATTTTTTATTTTAATATTAAAATATTATAATTTAAAAGATATAAACATCAGGCAATTATTTATCTCATTAATTTATATATCATAATATATCATAATTGTCATAAAAACCATTTGATATAAAATTATATTATTTCATTTATACTTGTAATACATAAAGAAATATTTTCTTATGCCATACATTTTTAAAATGACTGTCGACCGTCTACACACGTTAGGCTATTATGTATATTATTAAGATAAGTATATTGATGAAAATATAAGTATATCAGTGAAAGAACAAAAAAGTTTTTCTTGTATTCGGGGGAATCGGATCGAACCATTGAATTTTCAATTAAAATAATAGTATAGTTGGTGAAAACCATAAACCAGGTTATATATTTATTTATTTATAAATACATTTATTATTATATCATACTGCAGGACCACTAGAGCATTGCGGGGGATCCCAAGTTGAAGTGATGATAGTGTAGCACGCGTCAGTTGGAAAAATTATGACTGAGATCGGGAATAATATTAATAAAAGTTCTTGATTCAGGGTTACTCTGATTTCCTGGATTGTAAGGTAAATACTGAGGCTGATGTCGATAGTGGGAATTGAAGAATTTAAGATCAATCAAGTGACATTCTCAAATAAATAAAATGAATGATCGGTTTGGTAATGGATATAATGTTTATATTGTGTAGTACAGTATGTAAGTGAGAATTTCTAATCGGTAAAGCCGTCCTCGGCTGTGGCTGTGATCCAGAAGTCGTCAGAGGAGGAAGGACCGCATTCCTGAGGAGCCTCCTTCTCTTCCCCCTTCTTCCTCATCTTCATGGTAAAACCTCACCTTCAACAAACACACACACAGCAGTCCAAAACAAGGAACGCCAGTGCTTTCCATATTAGAACACGGACGATTCAATGCTCATTACTTTTTTGTACAACCGAGTACACTTCAACTCGACGGTATAATTTATCACGCTGCCGTTTTCAAAACGACAAAATTTATATTCAGATATTTCAGCTATGCCTTACTATGTGGTAGAAAGTAGAGATTTAATCTATAACATTTTCATGGTAAGAATGTCGCTTGTGTGATTTATATGGGCATTGATTTTAAACCAAGTTTGCGATATCATGATATGGGGTCTATGATCGTGGTTAAGGCAAAAAGAGGTCTCCTGGAGGATCATTGTCCCGGGTTCGATGCATTCCCGACGTACACGACCAGACAATGGTGTTAAAGGCTCAATCTCAAAAACACATTACAGGAAAATTTAAACAAGCAATCGAGAAAATTTTAATTCCAAGCAACGAGACATTCTGTAAGTATTTTGAGAGAAACTTTGGGATTGAGCATTGAAGTAGGTACAAACATGTTTAAATTAACTTCAAATGGTACAATTTTGTATGACTTTATTTGAATTTAACCATTTTTAAAATAATTATTGATTACTTTGGATGGAATTCCATAATTATTCAAAGAAATATGTTTGTAATTTCCACTGTATTTTTATTACAGTCTAAGCGCTTTCGACTATCAACATGTAGTCATCTTCAGATACTAAATGATTCTATATAAAACAACGGAATATATATACTATTTCTTTAAATAACTTTAAAAATGCCTTTCGACTTGACTCAGATATTCAGCTTTTGAAAACAGTCTCGCACAAACTATGGAATAATTATGTGGGTTATTAACACAAAAAAATATTTACAAGTGGGCGAATAAAAATATTATTAAATATTAAGGTGCATTTATAATAATGACAATGACATATTTAACTGAAAAAACCCGTTGTTTAACTAAATTAATATACGTTTATACATATTTGCTCATTTTATCTCTATCTCTCCTTGAACTAAAAGATTACTTCATTTGAATTATGAATCATCGATAGCACTATTATTTTATAAGCCCTTCAATATAACGTGTTTCTAAAAATTGTAATGCTGAGATAGAATGTAAGTAGTATTATTATTTATTTATTTATTTATTTACGCTCCGAAGAGCTTTTTTATTTTTAGAAAGGGTCTTTTTTGAGAGGGTTTTTTATACACAACAACGTGATAATTGTCTGTCGGTGATCTTAACTATTACTAGTTACACAGGTCACCGACAGAGCGGCTCTACCCGACTTAATAATCGCCTCAGTATTTACCTTAAAATCCAGGAAATCAGAGTAAACGTGGATCGAGACGATCGATCGGGATTTTATTAATATTATTCCCGATCTCCCAGTCGTAATAACCGATCAAATCAATTTAAAAATTCTTGACTTGAGTGGGATTCGAACCTATGACCACAGTATTAGTAGCCACGCGTCTTATCCCCTGAGCTATCACGCTGGTATATATATAATATTAATATTTTAGATAAAATTGCATGGCTTGGCCGGCGGGTTCCAATACTGTGAAGCTATTAGGTGAACATTCCAAAATGTTTGCATAGATTATAGCGATAAGGCCGAATAGTTCTTCGAATAGAAGAAGGGTATGGTGTGTGTGTTGTAATTGGAGGTGGTTGGAAGATGATCTGGTTGAGGAGCAGAGGCCGCATGGCAATTTCCGATCGATTTGATCATGGCAGTGGCGGCAGGCAGCTATTAGAGGTGCCCCCTTTTGTCGGCGGGGCTCTGGTTCCTGGAAGGGCGCACGCTCAGCCTGAGGTATGCGGCCCTCGCAAAACAAACACCATCACCATACACATATTTGCAACACGACAGGGTTGTCCATATCGCCTGCTCCAGCGTATAATATCGTAAGTGCAAAAAAATCTGTGTGCTCTTAAGTATTTATGGTACTGAGCCACACATTGCATGTATGAAACGTAAAAAAATGTTGATTTTCAATCATTATTTAACCTATTAAGTGGGACTTTTTCGAAATAGTAAAATAGTCCTATTTGACCGGCAACTAATGTAGATTCATCCATTATCTATAACACATTTCATGTTTCTGCCAATAGAAGGTATTTGATCGTAAATTGTTATATTTTATAAATAATAATTAAACCGAGTGACACGTGACAGGCAGTGTTACCAGATTGAATTTTTTTTGCACACAGATTTTTTTTGCACTTACGATATTATACGCTGGAGCTGGCGATATCCTACGTGGACTTTTATTCATTGACTATATTTCAAGAGTAGGTAGAGCATCTTGATAATAAATTAACTAACCAATGTCACAGTTAATGCCAACCAGATTATTTATTCATAATTAAAAATTGTTGTACCTTAAGGCCGCATTCATACTATCAGACCGACACTACCGATATATTAGCAGGCTATAATGGAGTTTTAATATCAATATGCCGGACAAAGCAGATGAGTTTGACAGAGGTAACACTCGTCTAGAGCATAAACTAGTACGACTTATTTGTCAATACTTGAATGTGTGCGTGTTTATACACATTTATATATATATATATATATATATATATATATATATATATATATATATATATAAATATATATATATATATATATATATATATATATATATATATATATATATATATATATTACAAGGGCAATTTTAATTGCAATTTTCAATTTGTTAATGTTAAAGTTGTTCATTTTTTCATCCAGAAGATGTTTGAATTTTCAAAGGAAATTATAAATAAAATAATTTAATACGGTTTTCATATGATGACAACACTCATCACAATATTTAAAAAGCGAGTCTTCCAATAAAAACTGTTTTTTGAGAATTTACATTTATTCACGGCACCGGAGTCACTTGGTAGATCTAGCTTAGCAAACTAGATCTTAAGTACTCATTGCTGTGTGGTGGCCTGGGAAACCATCTCTACTATATTCTCCCGTAAAGGCCAAGGTGGCTTGGCCAACCCCTCCCCAAAGGGACTCCCGCCAATAGGGAAGGCGTCACGATATACATATACATACATTTATTATGCATTATTAAATATCTATATTTAATATTATTATTATTAAAATACCCGGTTCGAGATTTTAGATATGTGTTAATTGTAATAAGATATTAATCTTCCATTTAATAACACTGATGGTTGATTGATGGATCCGCACAGACATATAACATACACACTCCTTAGTCAATTATATATATTATAAGCAGCAGACTGATTCAAGCAAGGCATAGTTATTTAAGAGGTGATTATGTGAAGCAATTATGCGATGTATTCGCAGATGGTGATGATTATTATTGTAGATGGTGTTGGGACTAAATTAGAGGCACATCGACAGGTTGTGTAGCTTGGCCCAAGGAGACTTAATAAATCAAGTGCAGCGAGAAAGCAGAAGGTTCAAAGCAACTAGCCGCCAAGTACTACATGCTACATACTCTTTCACTACCAACAACACCAATAATACTATTCATTATTAAACGATTTATTGGCTATTACATCCAAACAATGCGACCATAACAAATATTGGAGAAAAACAAGTGCTAGGCCAAACAGAATGCCTAAATCCATTCGCAGCAAACCGTCAACGGGTGTTAAGATGAAGTTGATAAATAATTATATAAAAATGTGTATAGTAATCATTGAGGGATTATTATTATTGGGAATAGTGTAATCATTCATACAAATAAAATAGACTTATTTGATTTCGGAATCGCTCCATAAAAAAATCGTAAGCGTTGGACGCGTTTTTTTTAACTTTCATCGTAAGATCTGATTGCTAATTACTTATATGATTTAAAAATATATTGATACTGTAGCCAGATAGTTATGTTATTGATCGTGTTGATAACTTGATGGAATTCAGCCATAATTATTAAAATAAATATGTTGTTATTTCCACTATATTTATTAAGATATTGAGTTTATCAATTTTAAGTAGTTTCTTCTTTTGCATAAGCACATTAATATTGATTTTAAAATGTTTATAATGATTTTTAAATTTCCAACCGTCCGACTGATCTTCCCTAGGAATAATCTTTATAAAAAATAAATCTATCCTGAAGAATATTTGAAATATTCTAATGATAATCTTAGAATGCAGCATGTCATGTCCAAAAAGAAATGATTCACGATTACTAATGAATACAAAATTCTTTTTTTTAAGTTGATTGATTGAAAAAATATTTTAATAATAAATATTTTTACAGTCCTATTTGCATTCACGCCGTAAGTACATTTTGATTCCTACGTCAAATTATTTAATAAGTATGAGAAAGTCGAAGTCATATATTTTTATTAAAGAGATTATATTATATAGAGATGCCAATAATACTTGTAAAGAAGACAATAAAAGTGACGCACCAGCTTATAGAAACAGGCACCAGCAGGTTTCTTCTGTGTTTCTACCGCCTCGCCGTCTCGCCAATTCAAATTCTATTGCGTGTAAACAATGTTTACATGAAATTATGTATGCAGGAATGTCGCATGCCGATTCTATAAATAAAAGTTCATTGGATCATATATTTACAATTTTCACTTTTATTGATATAATAATATAAGACTTATAAAATAAAGTTAATAAAATTAAACGTTATTTTCATTGACAACATAGTATTAAAAAATGAATGATATAGCTTACTTAGTTAAATTAAATTAATCATAAAAAATGAACTGTCAATTTTTTTTGTTCCCTTCTTAAATAACCGAATGAATTAAGATTAATATTGGTCGTTTTTCCACATAAATTGAAATTCATCAGTCTCGTCAAAATCGAACGAGCGAATTACTGACAAAGTTAAGTATTATTAATACCATTTATCGTATTTAATCTTACTAAATTACTAGGTATTTAGTATGTGTATTATAAAGTAACCAGTATTTAGATATGTATATCAAAACAAACATGAAAAATACAATTTATAATCACCGTCTAATGAAATGAATTTCAACACGATAAGTAATCTATTAATTGTTGTTGAGATTATTTTTAATATTAATTGCCTTGTACGTAGGAATTGTAGCCACATAGAATAAATGATAAATAAAGCAGTGTGAGAGGTGTTGTATTGTAGATTTGGTGTGTATGGCATGTGAACGCCTCAAGGTATACCAATAAATTTATAATCTAACAGATTTATAGGAGCCAAGTGGCGGAATCTACTACTAAATGTGAGAGACTAAGAAGTGTGGCTATTTGTCACCTGTAAACCACACGATTCATTTAATAAACATTTTTCATCGATTGTTTTACTCGTGAATCAATATCCGAACTAAGCAGGTTCAAATTGAAGATTTTTTTGTAGGTGAATTAAAATTATCTGCTGCTATTTCTATTAATTAATTAATACATATAATTAGGGTAAAAATAGAACTATTCATAACATAAAATTTAATTGTTCAAAAATCTATTTATAAATATGTATTGTATATATACTAAAAAAATACCCAGCGAATAAATTAATAAGAAAAAATGTAATGGTAAAACATTGATTATGTTAAGATAACATATTGAAGGAAAAACAAGATGATTATTTCCTTTCGGAGATGGCCCGGTCAGTTGCGGTCAAATTAGCAACCTGTTAATTAAACAAAGCGATGCGTTAATTATAATAATATAAGTACTAAGCGATTTATCCACCCAATTACCTAATGTGCGTCTATATAAGGCATATTAATCAAAAACCATTTTTATTAAACCAAGTAAAGGTAGGAAAAAATAGTAAAAAAGTGAATTTGTGAACTTTTGATTGTGAGCGCCTCATTTACCTATATTTTTATTTATTATCCGTTGAAAATGTTTTTAGAGCAAAAAGGGTCAAACTTTAGACATTTTCACAACAGAGATTGTACATCGAAGTTTGCGGTAAGTTGTTTCGTAAATAAAGAATGTATATTTTTATAGATAGTTTGTGGTCTTTAATAGCTTTTTCTATGTATGAAAATCATATTTTGAAAAAAAAATGATTCTAAGCCACTCATATATTTTTTATTATATTATGTTTACGCCTTTTCTGGCATTGACTTCATAAGAAATATACATAATAAGGTTAACAAAAAAATAGATAAGAATAAAGAGATTTCATATTGTATTGCAGGCAATGAGAATAAGCCAAAATTAAATAATAATTATCTATTGGATCTACCCCATTAAAAATGTACGCATTCCAATAAGAAGCATGACATGAACTATGAATACAATATAGTCTACCGTAACATTGATGTGCCTATTTTAGCCCGGTCAAATTTCACCTCGGAATTTGAGCTTTATTTAGGTGTTTTAAAAGTTGTCTGAAAAATCGAATAAAATCAGGTGACGGGTTTCCAAGATTATCTCCGTTTTATGGCTCCAATGATGTTGACATCTAAATAAACATTGTAGACCATCAAATATGTGACAGATTTTATTTGATTTTTTTTGATAAATCCCACCGTTTTAAAGTTGTGTCGTTGAAAATCAAAAACGATTATCTCGCACCTTGCTCATTCCGAGATATTCAAGCTTTTCGTTTAACACTTTTTCAGAAAACATATTTTTATAAAGGGGAAACTATTGGGATAGAACACATGGACATGAAAAAAAAATGAAAACATAGCACGAATTTGAAAAAATGCATGTTTATTATGTATTTAAGCGATTTTGAAATGCACAGTGTGTATTTAAGCATTTAATGCATTTATTTTTGGTTTTCTTTTTGGCCATATCTGGAGGCACTGTTACTATTTTTGAATCCATTTTAATATGTTTTTGTAATTGCAAGTTGTATTGACATGTGCACCGCGTGTCAAAATACCACTGAGTGGAGAAAATAATGCGCACTGATTAGTCAATTTGCAGTTAAGCGAATTTGATATGTAGACTACGAGGTTCTTAGGCCATTTTGGAATAAAACCGTTTTTCTAAGTTATTGAAGCTTTTTGAGAAATGTAAGTTAGCTATGTAAAATTCTCTCTAAAACGTATATCATAGCTAATTTTTTTCAAAAATGTCAGATAAGCATTTTTGATTTGTAACGACAGTTATTATGATTAAGAGAAAACAGTCGTCTGGAATACCAAAGAACGTACATCTCTGATGGAGCTTTTTTGAGAGGTTTTCTTTATACACAACAACATGTTAATTGTCTGTCGGTGATCTTAACTATTACTAGTTACACAGGTCACCGACTTAATAATCAGTATTTACCTTACAATACAGAAAATCAAGAGTAAACCTGGATCGAGAAGATCGATCGGGATTTTATTAATATTATTCCCGATCTCCCAGTCGTAATAACAGATCAAATTAATTTAAAATTTCTTGACTTGAGTGTGATTTGAACCCATGACCACAGTATTTGTAGCCACGCTTCTTATCCCCTGAGCTATCGCGCTGGTGAATTTGTTAATTAGTGCCTCGTCCGAGGCTCAGACGAGGCATTAACTAACAAAAAACCGATCATAAGTGTAGCTAAGTAACTCTACTATCGTATTTACAGTGACGTATGCCTGGGAATACATTACTTAAGGCAAAATCCTGGAGGATCAATGTTCCGGGTTTTTCACTATCATTCAAAATATAAGCTAAAAGAGCTTTTGCGAGTAAAAACATGTTGAGATTGATTGAGAGTTGATTATTAGTGAATGTATGTATGTAGCTAATATGTGTAAACATGCACACATTCAAGTAATGACCAAAGTCGTACTAGTTTATGCACTAGTCGAGTGTTGACTCTCTGCTTGGTCCGGCATCTTGATTATTAAAACTCCATTATCGCCTGCTAATATAACAGTAGTTGTAGTCTTTTTGAAGGGGTTTTTGTATACATAACAACGTGTTATTAGTAGATCACCGACAGAGCGGCTCTGCCCGACTTAATAATCGCCTCGGTATTTACCTTACAATCCAGGAAATCAGAGTAAACCTGGATCAAAACGATCGCTCGGGATTTTATTAATATTATTCCCGATCTCCCAGTCGTAATAACCGATCAAATCAATTTAAAAATTCTTGACTTGAGTGGGATTTGAACCCATGACCACAGTATTTGTAGCCACGCTTCTTATCCCCTGAGCTATTACGCTGGTTAGTTAGTGAGGGTATATGCCCTCAGTGCAATAAAGGTGTATTCAAAATAACAGCAACCGAGATGTGTCCCTTTTTCTTCCCAATTTGAGTGGGCTATTATTATTATCGGGGGTGTGGTCGATAGTGATAGTGTAAAAATCAGCATGGAGGGTGATGAACTGTCGAGGGTATAGCGTAGTAGTAAAAGGCGTGGTATAAGAGTGTAGTGTGTAGTGCAGTGATCAGATGAGATGTGGAGCGGGCGGTATGCAGACGGGGTCCATAACGGGCCTCGAACCGGTTATCCTGTCCGTGGGAACCCAAAATTCAGCCGGACATTCCACCACTGCCCTGCTGCACACCGTACACTGCACGCGCTGCAATATATGTACTCCTGCCAATATCACTGGAATGCCATTTTACTATTACACGCTTATAACACATTATTGCCTTATTATAAATATTAATTATGATTCATAAAGTAAGGCTATGTATGGAATTGAAAATGGACATACGAGTGCTCCCACATGCGAGATAAGAGAATTGCTCTTATCTCGCATGCCAAAGAAATCCAAGGGTCTGGAACATTTTTTTTTCTAAACAGCCTATATGTGAGGGCGAGAAAAGTTTTAAAATATAAGGCAAAGATCGGTGATGAAAAATAAGCGAAAGTAACACTATAAATCTAATTTATTTCTTTATATTCTCGTTTTGGTTTTGTACAATAAATATGTCATCATCATAAGCACTCCAGTTCAATGAAGAACCAAGGCTTCCCGCAGCAGCATCTTCCTCTTATTTCTATTGGAGGCCGCGCTCCTCCAGGTATTTATTCCTAAACTCGTAACAATTAATATGTCTCATTTAAAAATACATAGTTTTATTCAAAAACACGTGGTATGTTAAAAAAAAAACTTTTTGGGAGACTGGAACGGATTAATGGCAGTTTGTATGGGAAAATTTGATTCGAGTTACAAGCAAAGTTGGGGAACGTATTAAGCTCGTATGTCGAGGACCCATTGTATTGCAAAGTCCACAAATGTCAGGGCCGTATTCAATATACAAATAGTAATAGTGTAATGAGTGTGTGCGTTCGGTGCGTATGCGTGTACACCAATATTATCAAGCTCAAGTCTATTCGTACACACACCATCTAGCACGACTCACTAACACACTCTTATTACAATATTATATTGAGACTAGAGATGCAACGGATAGTAGTTTAGCCGGATAGCTGGAAACTTTTTCTGAAGTATAAAAAATTTAAAAAATGAACGTAACCAGAATATAAGGGGTCCGTAAAACTTGGGATTCCTAGGGGTGCGTCGCCGTAAACGCAAAGACGCTAATAGAGTTGCTTTGCTGTACTTTTGATCGATTTTTGGTTAGTTAGTGCCTCTTCCGAGGCTCAGACGAGGCATTTTAACTAACAGAAAACCGATCATAAGTGTAGCTAAGTAACTCTACTATCGTATTTACGGTGACGTATGCCTGGGAATCCATTACTTAAAGGATCAAGTTATTTGACAAACGTGTATATGAAACACTAAAGCACTATTAACTATTACTAGTTATGAAACTTACAGGTTACAGACTTAATAATCGCTTTAGTATTTGCCTTTAAATCCGGGAAGTGGAATTAAACCTGAATTAAGACGATACGACATCTCACAGTCGTAATGACCGAACAAATCATTTTTTTTGTGTTGACTTGATTTGGATTTGAACCCATGACCACAGTATTTGTAATGAGCTAATACGCTGGTAATATTTTATGATAATATGTATTATCATTTGACGCATTCGACTGTGTGGTGATAAATCGCATGTCCCTTCTATCTATACAAGTTCTTCAGTTTCGAGTAATCTGTATTTGAAAGTTCACCGTGCGATTTATACCACAAATATTGTATTCATATTCCATTTTTTTAAATTGTATCGTATACAGGTAAAACATGTTGCATAATTCGAAGGTAAAGGCGATGCGATGGCGGCATGAATTGAGTACTTGGATAATTATGATCCTTTATAAGGGAGGAACTTCCTTGTTCAAAAAGGATCGACCGACATCCGGTGAAAATTTCATCAATATGGAGAGTGAAAGCCAGTGAAGAATATGGCTTTATATAATTAGTACGAATCAATATCATTTAAGACAATGTTGCAAACAACATTTAATTAATGATTAAGGTTTTATTGAACAATGATGTTATTATTAATGCTAATATTAATGAAATGTATTGTTAATTGCGTACATGGTTGGCGACCTCTATATGGGTAGATGCACAGCGGTGGGTGGCTGCTGGGTACATTTCGTTTGCTACCACTGAATAACGTGACCAATAACAACACCCACTCCACAAAACATCAAAATATTTATTAATAAATAAATATATGCATGCATAACTTAACAAGAGGGGTGGTAGGTGGTTAAAGTAAAAAATACAAAACATTATCATTATTTTAATAAGAATATTTATACCGTGACGCCTTCAATATTCATCATCATCATAAGCACTCCAGTTCAGTGATGAACCAAGGCTTCCCTCACCAGCATCTTCCACTTAATGCTCCTCCAGTTATTAATACCTAAACTCCTAACTACCTTATAGAACTCGTCCGCCCACCTTAGCCTAGGTCTACCCTGCCTTCTCTTACCCACAGGCTTGCTGGATAGTATTTCCGATACTATCCCTCCTGCTCTTTAACCCAACCTAATGTTAAAGCCCTAATAAACTGCACGACGCCTTCCCTATTAGCTCAGTAAAATTAGGAAGAAAAAGGGCCAAGCCTCGGAATTTCAGCTTAGAAGCAGTAATTTTGAATACACTTTTATTTTGATATTCTAAGGGTGGTCTGAAAAATCGAATGAAATAAGTGTAAACGGGTTTGGAAGTTATACAAGGTCAAAGGCCACAATAATCAGTTTTTCACGAATATCTCAGTTTCTATTATTCCAATGATGTTGACATCTAGTAAAATATTGTAGACAATCAAATTTGTGACAAATTTTGTTTGAAAATATTTTTGATAAACCCCACGGTTTTCGAGTTAGAGAGGGTGGAGAGGCTGTACTCTGACTGTAGCGCAGTACCCCGCTCCATATAAACTTGTACAAACTAAATTAATTAGAAATCATTATTAATACATGTATATTATACATTTCTATTATTTATTAGTTAATACATTCCCGGGAGTCTTCACTCACGAATCCGTTGCACTAACCACTGGGCCACAAGGCGGCGAGAATATTTCAATCAAGTCAAAATTAAGAGTAATCATTTAAACCAAATTATATTACATAAAATGAAAAATGAAATAGGGGTTGTCGAGAAGACAGGAACTTCAAAGAGAGATAACATTATACATAATCTAAATGATTCAAAATAAACTTTATATAATCCGAAATGTGGCGCACGAGAAATGAACAATCGAGACATGACGATTGTAATCCTAGAATATACAGGGTGGATATGAATTAACTGAAAATATTTTAGGGGGTGGAAGAGTATAATATTTTTAATTGATAATAAAAATATTTTTTTCGCTTATATTTGCGATATCCTACCACCCCCTAAAATATTCTCAGTTAATTCAAGTCCGCCCTGTATAGGTAAATAAGGGGTTTAGAAGTTTATTTAAAGAGAGATTACATAATATTTGATAAAATAAAGTATAAAATCCGAAAAATGAACAATCGAGACATGAAGATTGTGAGGGATTCAAAATTACCGTCGAATTAAAAAAGCTAACGTATCTAACGAGACAAATGGTACTTGTTTTAATATCTTTTTTTTAAATATTAATGTTGATTTTTCAGATATTTTTAGAAAAAGCGTTAAAATATAAAAATAAACTGTATGTATTTGAATAAATATAAAGCGTAAGTCTGCACTTTTTAAATTTACTATATATTTTTTGGTTTAAGGACAGAAATTTGACAGCTGCTGTAACCTACGTTTATTCCGATTATTAAAACTTTACTAAAGAATGCGAGGCGTGTTAGACCAATAACACCGATATAGCAGGCCTGCATATATAAATATCAAGATGTCGGAACAAGTAGACGAGTCTGAATGAGACAACACTAATTTTTCAAGCGCGCTAAATGTCAGTTCGTGTGAATTCTCGATAGAACGCTCTTTATTACTGTTGTTTAAATCACCTTGATTATAGTGTTGCGTCAGTCAAACTCATCTGCTTGGTCCGCCATCTTGATAATTCTACATTCAGCTGTATGGCCTGCTATTATTGTAATTTGCGGCAAGTCTTATGAACTATCAAAGTAAACCTAGAGGATTATGGATATTGCTGCTAAATCTCCTATTTGTACGATTTGATCTTAAAATAGTCTAACAAACTTTATATTTATAAGATATAAAGGGCTCTAGTTTGAGAAGGGCTGATAATAGGCGCATTGAAAACGTTTCGTGAAGCAAGCACGCAGAGATGGAGGTACCCGATTACGAGTTTATGACCAAAACACCAGGCGGCTCACAGAGAGAGAGTCATATCCATCGGATGTATAGAGACCTATAGTCATAGTCATACTAGTAGTAATGTACTTAGTCAGTCAGCGCCGCTACGTTGTATTCTTCACCCTTTACTTAACTTAACCATACGCCGACTGCATTATAACTACAACACGAAGACTATCAAAATGAACAGCTGCACGATACAATGTGAAATTTGCTCAATAGTTAATAATCAGCTCAAGTTGTTTATTTTTTTGTTTATCAACAAGTCGGCCGTGTGTGAAATAACAGACACTCGGTTAAACGGGCACGTGTATGAAAAGAGAGTAGTGTAGGTACCTATCCTGTTCAGTGCAACATTGTATGAGAACACTTTATCGGTTATGATGGTTAATATAAGTACGATGGGTCAATAATACTGCATGTCGATTAATGATACGGATACAATACAATAACCACACTATACGGGAAGCTCGACCTTTTGCAATACAATTATGAGGGTTATTGTATTATATCGATTACTGCACTTATTAACATTTAAAATATGTTTCACCTGGTTTTGGACGAAGGCTAAATAATCAGATCATTTTTACAAATAGGCATAGCTTAAATGTGATACGGCTCGAAGGACCGAGATGTGTTGGGTGACGGATTGTTACATAGGGCCGGTTTATCACTCGGCGATTTACGCGCAAAATGCGTTTTTTTCCAAGATTACAAACTGTCAAATGACTCGGCGATATCAGAGATTTATAGCTAAGCCTAATGCAAAACTCGTACTATATTTCCTTCCTCCATTCGAGTGACATTTCGTGATGAACTCGCCACCACCGATATTAGAAGGCCCAACAAGAGCGATCGGAAGGAGCACGGAACATGAACGCAGAAGGATTCCCTTCTGGACCAATCATCTCACTCAGGGCTTGTTTCTTCAAGCCGTGTTAAATCTCGAGCTAGCATCACTCGGCGATTTACGCACCAAATTCGTTTCTTCAATATGTAGCTCGTGCTACCAACTGTCAAATCCTAGCTCGCCGATATCCAGGTGTTATAGTTAAATCTTGTGCAAGTGTTATATTTCCCCCTCCATTCCAGTTTCGTGCCGAACGCGTCGCTTCGGCTCGAGTCGCCTCTATCCAAGTTCTCTTGAATGCTTGCGATACACAAATCGGAACCGTTCGGCAATAGCCTTGTCACGCGCTGAAGATACGGAATATTTGTATATGACACAAGATTCGTACAATCTCCTGCCACGTAGCACACAATTTAGCACGACTTGAAGAATCTGGCCCTCAGACTCCACGGACATATCCGCCATCGTGATATTTATACATCCAGTTGTGAGGCATTCATATCGGTGGTGTTGGATGAACTCGTCGCTTCGGCTAATATCAGGTGCACTTGAATAGCTTCAATCTAAACATCGGCTTTAAATTCAAGAGTTTAGAGCTTTATGAAGAAACTGTAAAATGTGAAGCTTGGGATCAATGTTAGCCTATTCCACTTTAAAAAAAATTAGTATACAGATATAAAGTGGGGAACAAATAATACAATATTATATCAAAACTATTAAAATTCGTCCTAAGTTATCCTAATCAGCGTTAAAATAAAAAGTATACTATTCCAAAATATTTTAGTACCCCCTAGTATCCATCGCCAATTTTTTTATCAAACATGCTCTATTCCAAATCCGGTCAATTGAATTGTGAGTTTTATATTTTTAGTATTTTTAGTAATACATTTTATAATTTTATTTTACCGTTTTTTTATTTTTATACATATTCTTATTATTTAAAAATCCGGCCGTTATTGTTTTATTAATATTTTACTTTCAAAATCAACCCAAGCTCCACAAATAGTGTCGTCTGGCGCGACTATTCGCTTAAATTTAAAGTGAAAATCATGTACAACCCAACTTTTAGGCCTAGATCTAACCAGTTTTATTTTACATAAATATTTTATTTAAATATTCTTATACATTGCAGTATTCAGTAAGGAGTGTGTGCGGCATATTTGCTCTTATATAGAAGATGGTGACCGGTTGTGGAATATTATTATTATACTGGGTGTTAACACGTTGAAACTTCTCGATAGCGAATCCTTGCACCATTAGTACACAACAGGACCAGATTCGAATACCAACCAAACATTCAATATTTAAAAAATCGGCAATTCAGTATTTAAGTATTCAATATCCTTATGGATATATGAGAAATGATTTAATTTGATAACTGCTAATATTTTATATAAATAATTATATGTAAAGTAAAATTTAGTACAATTCATCGAATAGTCGAATACTACTTTTTCAATCCATTCTCTTTAAAATAATATATTAAAAGAACTTTCATCTTTGTATAATAATTAGATGTCGAGATAGTAAAAATATACATATACATATTTAGACATTTTTATAATAATTATCATGAGAGACCAATTTATTGTAAAAAATATAGGAATAATAGTAAACCAACAAAAAACACATAGAAATGTATTTAAATTATCATTAAAATCGAAATCGGAAGTTTCATCTCTTTTGATAATAAAAATACGAAAACTGCTAATAGATTTAATTTACATTGTAATGAAAAACTCCAGTTTATTGATGTTGTAAAAGCACACTTTAAATTAATTTTTGCAATACCAGCGTAATAGCTCAGGAGATAAGAAGCGTGGCTACAAATACTGTGGACATGGGTTCAAATCCCACTCAAGTCAAGAATTTTTAAATTGATTTGATCGGTTATTACGACTGGGAGATCGGGAATAATATTAATAAAATCCCGAGCGATCGTCTTGATCCAGGTTTACTCTGATTTCCTGGATTGTAAGGTAAATACCGAGGCGATTATTAAGTCGGGCAGAGCCGCTCTGTCGGTGATCTACTAATAACACGTTGTTGTGTATAAAAAAACCCCCTTCAAAAAGACCCTCTCTAAAAAAATAACAATAAAAGCTCCTCGAGGCGTTAATAAATAAATTTAAAAAAATGAAATTCCACCACGTATTGGATGTCAACTAACTAATCAAAATTGTTCTCTGATTCTTCCAACGCTGGAATCCTTTATCAAGTAATTTATTTAGGGTAAACGTACTGAATAAATTCATAGTGAGTATGTAAATTAGATTGGATAATATTTATAATCGTCGTACTGCCTCGGTGCACTTAAACACGTTTCGAATGTTATTCAATTGTAATTTTAATCAATTTCCTCACCTTGATCGGATGATAAGTGATCATCTGTTCTATGAATAGAATGAATGCAGAGATGTTAAGTTAGAGTTCCATAGTTTCGCACAATAGGCCATTTGAACCGTCAAACGGAGGGTCTTAGCGACTGGTTATTGCAATGAGTTACCTGACCATTGAATTCCTCATGCTCTACCTTCTTTGTTTCTAGCTGTTGCACATCAAATATAACTATATTTACAAGTTTTCTAAAATGTCAAATGCACAACGTTAACTTTTAAAACCCATATCATTTTAGGCCATAATTAACCTTACAAAAAAACCTAGCCAATTAAAGCTATGTATAATACTTCAAATGACGACAGATCAAGATAACGAAGATAAGAGTACCACATTTATTTCTGAAAAAGTAAACGTAAAAGCAGGCCTTTACTTTTTCTTTGCAAAGACGTGGACTTGACTATTTATATTTTTTTAAAATCATTATTCATTTTTGTTTAAACATATATTTTAGGAAACCGATTTTCATTGAGTTTAAACGGAGGCATGGAAATCCAAATCATGGTAAATTTTTTTCTCCAATATTTCCAATTGTTTTGCATTAAAATTTCCATTATATTGCACTAAAATCTAACAATTAAACATCTTGGAGTTACACAATCTGCAAAGATTTGCTGCGTTATCATAACTTCCATAGCTCTAGTGGTACTGCAGTAAGATACAATATTCAATAATATGTAAATGATCATTAAAATAAAAAATAAATTAAAATCGTGTGTAATAAAAAGAATAATAATACAATCGGCTATTGCGGTGGGATTTTATGAATAATATGTGTATATTAAAAAAATCCCCTCGATCCAGATGTCCTGGATTAAAAATTAGTCGGGCATAGCCACCCTAAAGGTAACCTCTGTAATGGTTGAATATATCACTAACATAACTAAAAATGTATATTACATATTCTCAAAAATTTAACTTAACAACAGGTCTCAACAAATAGTTTACATTGGTATGGTCGCACAAATTATATTGGCCAAAGGTTCGTATGTGGCAATTAGAATAAGAACAATATTATTGGTAATTTGGACCTGAGGAGTGTTTGCGAGGTTGTTCAGATTGGCATGGTGGATAAAGCTGTACGTGATGGAGGCTCTTGGTGTAACTTAAAAGGTTTCGCGTGGCGCTTCAACTCGCGGCCCACTTCAACACCAGACATGGCGGAATCATCAATGGAATTCCGCAAATAAACGACCACAACCAGTGGTTCGAGAGCACTTGAAATATTTAAAAATATATTATACGTATCATTATCGTGAAATTAAATACTTGATGTACAATTTTACACTGGACGATACTATTCACAAGAGGCTGAGAACAATTCGATGGGAAACTATATCAGAAGCTTATTTAAAATACATTCCATGAAAACGCATAATTTAATAAAAGCTATTATTAATGAATGTGCACATTTAATGCCCGGCCAAACTATGTATAAACTAAGGTAATTTTAAATTGGTGAATTTTCAATATTTTTTTACATTCTGCTTGTTTTTTTAATAGGACGTTTATATTTGAGTTTTGATTTCATTTTTGCTTTAAAGTTTTATTTTTATCGATTAGAAGATTTTTTTTATTTAAAAGTATAAAAATGTGGAATTATTATCTATTATGAAATTAAATACATCTAAAAATATTTTTTATTTATTTAATATTTTCAGTCGATATTGTTTTTACTCTGCTTTGCTTTTTTTTTATCGTGACACCTTCCCTATTGACGGGAGTCCCTTTATAAGGGGTTGGCCAGGCCACCTTGGCCTTTACGGGAGAATATAGTAGAGATGGTTTCCCAGGCCACCACACAGCAATGAGTACTTAAGATCTAGTTTGCTAAGCTAGATCTACCAAGTGACTCTGGTGCCGTGAATCGAACCCGGGAGTCTTCACTCACGAATCCGTCACACTAACCACTGGGCCA
>JAGTTH010001393.1:0-15394 GCA_022606485.1 Agraylea sexmaculata | reverse complement strand
CATTAGAGAGGTTATGTTGTTACCCTGTGAAGGGTGGGGCATTCATCCGCATACTGTCAACAAGAAGAACAACAGTAAACAATACGTTATCATAAATCCACACATTGTCTTATAACAAAATATTATTTGGCCCTCGTTTCATTATTTTTTATTTGATACAATTGCCTTTCACAAGAATGCGTTTAAATTCTTTGAAGTGAAGAATGTTTTTACTATAATTGTGGTTTTGATGACCGAGGCCTTGCATAATATTGTATTGCAATATCCGGTTCCTTCAGTGTGGGTGATCATTAGATTGTGGGTGGCCAAGGTCTTTTGACACCTAATTATTCCTTGTGCTCTTTTTGAACCACGCCTCTTCATATCTCGTTTATGATATACAATGTTCATTGATGATTTTTTAATTTGATTATAGAGTCTACGCACAGCTGTGAGGGCAGCGGCGGTTCGTGGCGGGTAACCCTTGACGAGGATCTCGTGCAGACGCTGACCGCCATCTACCCCGAGTGGTTCCAGCAGCCACTACAGGGCATGGCGGCACCAGCTCCTCCTCCTGGGCCGCCGCCCCCACCGCCTCCGCCACCTGCGCCCCCACCGCCTCGTATCTCGCCCCCAAAAGCTATTGTGGACGCCAGTCCTCTGCAGCAAGCCATGGACAAAAATAAAGAATGTGAGTATTGTTTCAACTCGTACTAATTATGTTGTTTTTTATTGTATGTGATAATCACAATAATGAATGTTGTGGGAGCTCACCGAGACAGATCCGCTATTTCTATCAAACAGCTGATCATCGCCTAGCACATCCAAAGTCATTCACCCGAATACTCATCTCTTCATCATCATACATCGTACTTCAACGAAACACCGCTTCATATGCCAGAAACTCATTACAAGGGTTTATGGCTGATACCGTATACTCATTATAAATATCTTCTCTCAAATCAGCGTAATACCTCTAATCACTAATAACAAGAGTCCGCCAAATCTCATTTTTCTAGATTGTAATGCTTCTTTTTGCCGGTTTTCGAATAAATGATACTTTTTCTCTTTTAAACTTTTTAAACTCTTTGACTATTAACTAACGGGGTTTTTAAGTAGTACCTACATAGTATTTGAGAGAAGTATTTTTATAATGAATTTGTATTTTTATGCATAGAATGCCATTTGTGCTACCTTTTTTAGAGCCACATTTTGGCGGATTCCGACCATACAAAAATATGTACTTGTCGATTGACTTGACTGCATATTTTAACATTACTAACAAAATATATATAAAATAGATGAATAGTACGAATATCCGCTCACGACTTTAAAATAGACTATTGTAGTATATTTACAAATAATGTAACACGGTTAAGTGCTATTAAAGCAACGACTTCTTAGAACACCGCGATTTCAGTATTACAATATTGCGTTTCAAAATAATATGACCAGTCTAATTAATAGCTCAGGGGATAAATCGCGTGGCTACAAATTCTGTGGTCTTGTGTGGGGTTCAATTGGTTTGATCGCTTATTACTGCTGGGACATCGGGAATAATATTAATAAAATTCCGATCGATCGTCTTGATCCAGGTTTACTCCGATTTCCCGGATTGTCTCTGTCGGTGACCTGTGTAACTTGTAGTAGAGTAAACAAACAATTGTCTGAAAACAAACAAATCAAATTGAAGACCTTGCAGAAAAAAAAACAGCAGCTGTCACGAGAATCTATTTTTTTTTTGAAAGACTAAAATATTATTTTAATATAGAAAGGTGTATTTTCATCGGCTGTTTTTTTCCGTGACATGTGGGCTTTTTCAAACGTTTTTATTAATGATTATGAATGAAAATATTTCGGACATTGCTCTTTTTCCGCCAAGGTCTTTCCAATTGTTTTCCATACTAATATATACAATACTGCATAATAGATTGCTAGCAAAAAAACCTGGTTATGCTTTAATTGAATAAAATGGTCGGATATGGCGAAAGAAAGATCGTAAATATATTATTAATAAAATCCCAAACGACAATTTAAATAACATACATTTTAATAAAATTTAGGATAGTGCAACTAGGCATGTATAAATATAGTAAAATAAAAATAAGAGAATGTGCTTTTTAAATCGTAAAAAGGTTGAGACTTTTAAGTGTACATAAAAAAGCTATTGTTGCCTAGTGCTTCATTTAAAAGTGGGTTTGGATGTTCCATTAACAGCTTTCATTTTGTTTATTCGTAATAAACTTTGTAAACAATCCAGTCTCTGTATATTAGATGATTCTTTAAATTTAAGAATAATTTACTTTATTTATACAGGGTGGACTTCAAATAACTGATAATATTTTAGGAAGTGGTAGGGTATAACAAATATAAGCAAAAAATTATTTTTTTTAATAATTTATTAATTACGTAGAACAGACACAATACACACGCAACAGTCACTAATTAGTACTTCGCAGAAACAGCTGATTCCAAGATGGTGCCTCCAAACTTGATTCCAGAAGCAGTATTAATTATTTTTTAGTATTCATTTTTTTCGCATATATTTGCGATACCCTATTACCTATAAAATATGTCAGTTATTTCAAGTCCACACTGTATATACATATTATATTATTGTATCATGCTGCAATACCACTAGAGCATTACGGGAATCCCAAGTGGCAGTAATCATAATGAAGCACTCATATTTTGTTCATAAACATATTTTTTTAAACCGCAATAATTTTTTGAAACCATTTAATAGCTGCGGTTAAGAGCTATTTATTGATGATTACATATGTGTATTGAGGATTATGTATCTTTTATATTTTGAGATTTTTTTGTTGTAATTTCCACAGTATCTTATTGGGATGTCAAATTACTTTCGACTACTTTTAGTAGTAGATTAATTAGACATCCCAATAAGATACTGTGGAAATTACAACAACAAAAAAACTTTAAAAACTTTGAGCCGCCTTGTGGCCCAGTGGTTAGTGTAACGGATTGGTGAGTGAAGACTCCCGGGTTCGATTCACGGCACCGGAGTCACTTGGTAGATCTAGCTTAGCAAACTAGATCTGAAGGACTCATTGCTGTGTGGTGGCCTGGGAAACCATCTCTACTATATTCTCCCGTAAAGGCCAAGGTGGCCTGGCCAACCCCTTATAAAGGGACTCCCGCCAATAGGGAAGGCGTCACGATATATATAAAAAACTTTAAATTATGGAATTCCACCCAGAAGTCAACTATCAACAATTTATATATTTTAAATGGAGAAGATGAGTTTTGGAAATGGGCGACTCATATCTGTTGATGAAATATGAAATGCTCTTTGCGAATTGAATGATTTTGGTAAATTTATTCAATGTGTGTGAGAAGATTGCGACCGGATAAAGTATGGCACGTGTAAACGCACCGCTACTCCTGCATCGTCTTCGGCATATCAAACACCAGCTCTTCCAGGCACGTCCACAGCCTTCTTCCGGCAACAGACGAGAACCTGGAACTCCTGCTCAGTCGCTATTTCGACAAGCAATGCTCTGCCATTCAAAATTGTGTTCCTCTATGAGCCATGTATTTCGGAAAATTTCGCCACTGGAAAAGAAGCCATTTCGGAAACCTGTTGGATGTTCATCACGATCGTATGTTTTAATTATATCAAACACACAGTCATCTAGTTTAATTATCACACTTTTAATTCTTAATGGATGTGCCGGAGAACAAGTAAATAAATGCCGTTTATTAATATTCGGTAGAGCATATCCGTTCGTTGATCTTCTCACTGCGTCTGCTTGTTACAATTTATCACATAGATGAAAATTTTATTTTAAACACGCGGACCATAAATATCTAAATTAACATGGTGTCCTGTGTTTACTTTGACATCCATCTTCCACAAGATATATTACATTTTTCAGGAACGTTCCAAGTTTTGCGAAACAAAGTTCGTTTTATTCGTAATAAATCATTCCAGTAATCCCCCTAATGCCACATATTCATGTTTTTTTTTCTTTTACAGCACTGAAGGTGAAGTTGATGCTGAGAAGGCCTTTGAATCAGTTAGTGGCGCAAGGAATTATGCCCCGTAAGTAAAATATTAATTAATTTTTGATCCATCGTTTATAAAGACGTAGATAAACAAGGTTAAAATTGATTATTTTGTATGGAACGTGTACACAAATACTACCAAGCTCTTGTCTATTCGTACACACACGACTCACTAACACACTTTTATATTAAATACGGGCCAAAAGGGTAACATTTTAGTTCAAAATAAAACTATATATTTTGCCACGTGTTTGTGGTTGATAGTCACGGCTCATAAATAAAATGGCTTAGAAATAGAGTTGTGTAATATTTTTCATATACATCGATTTAAAATATAATAGATTACACGTTGTCGTCTTCGTGCCAAAAGCAGTTTTGGTGAAAATATATCGACGGGCTCCGCTAAGACGGCGATGAGTCGAAAAACACAACTTTACAGGACGGCCGAAAAACCGTTTTTTAAGGTTTTTATTTAATATCTCTTTATTCAAATGTTATATCGTTTCACTGTTTTCGGAAAAACGTGCCCCATTGTGTTATCAACATACAAGTATTTTTTAAATATGTAATAATGCAATATTTAAAAGGGGGCGAGCTAAAAATTGTTCTTGTAGGGAAGATTTGCGGACGGGAAGCGCACGGGAAGGCGATACACGGAGTTATCGCTGTCTTCAATGTCCTTCTTGAAATACTTGGAGATGATAAGTCACACACACACTACTATGCATCACACTCACACACTCTCATCCTAGCTCCCTCACACACACTACTACCCCGACACGCACACACCCACAATATCTATTATACTACTATACCTACTACTACTACTAGCCGATATCACTACTATTACCTGCTTCATTACGAGACACTCCACCACTACCTTTAATAAAATAAATAAATATACACAAATACAACCGGTAAATTAGGATAAGCATTGGAATATTCTCAAGTGACTAGAATTCCCAACTGATATTATTTTAAGCATTCATTCCTTGACCACTTTACTTGATATGACCATAGTCTATAGTGTTTATAGGAATTGCAGTTTTGTTTGAATATAATACAGATAACAAAATATAATGCTTTTTCTCAAAAAGCAATTCAAATAAAGACAAATGGTAAAGATATTCATTCATTCTGTTGAAAAAATGGTTTTATTAGTATATTTTTTCTCATGCATTAATATTGAATTGCATGTGACATAATTTTATTAGCTCTTCCTATCATTTTATCATTATTAGTGTCTATCCTCGCTATAGCTGATATGACACTTCAATGGGATATTGAGATTGTTGTACGATTACCTGTAATACTCACTCAATAATACCAAGTATGCAGTTATAAAATCATTTACAACTAATAATTTGTATTTTTAATTAGTTCATACATTACATTTCGCATATACGTAATATACTAAGGATATTTTTCATTATAATTATAAATCTCCTTCATCGAATTATTATATTATTTATGATTATCTAACTATGATTATAGTGGACGATTCCAAAAAATTTTAATCCTTTCGTTTCTCTACTATTTTTATGATATTGTCTTTAAATTCTAGATTACTTGCGTTACTGACCTTGTGTCGATAATTTTCCATTTTTTGTCACCGCTACTATTTTTACGAGGTGCACTGACTGATATTAATGGGAAAATTTCCGCTATTCATTTTATAGAAGTCTTTAAAGTTTTCAAACCACACACTTAATTAACAAAATCACTATTCAATAGTGACTTCTCACAAAAAAAACACAAATCAGCTATTATATTTAAAATTGTATTACCGTCGCGTCGTCTCATCTTATAGAAATACACAAAAAAATTATGTTATGGCGTTGAAAGTCTAAAGAATACTGAAACTTTTTGAAAAATATCACACAATAATTATAAGAGTGAATAAGCCCTTGAAAAATATCAGGTACTTGAGGGTTTTTGGATTTTAAAAAATCAATGAAAAAAAAACCATGAAACAAATATCAGTTCAATTAAATATAAAAGTGTTTTTACCAAACCACTTGAACGATGTCCGAGTTATTAAATGGTAGAATGAATGAATGTATGAATTCTAAGAATGGTTATTTAATTGAAATAATCAGTAAATGAAATAAATATTGATAATTTAAAATGACGATAGTATTTATTGTCATCCGCTTGTTTAGTTGCAGCTAATAATAAACTTCGAAGCCTGTGTGTGATTTATTGAAAAAAAAACTGTTTCTACAAATTTTCAGCTTGTTATGTCAAAATACCCTATTTTAATAATAATAGAGAATAATAGTTATTTAATGAAAAAAAATTTTTTTTTAAACATCTCACATATGTGGGAACATATTTAGTGGCAAGTTTTTAAATAAAAATACAACCGGTAAATTAGGATGTTAGTAATATATTATGTTCACAATACAATAGCCATATGACTTGACCACTTCACCGAATAAGACCATAGGAACTCTATTCTTATAATACTCACTACTTTATATTATCGTATTTATTGGAATTGCAGTTTTGTTTGAATATAATACAAATAACAGGGTATTTCATCATTCTGTTGATTTTGCTGATAAAACACACCCAAGAACCACTTATAGTTTTTGGTTTCAAAAGTGTTGATAATCCACCAATATTATTACAAAGCAGAGAGTCTTTGTTTCGACCACTTTTAAAAAAACTATAACTTTTATTATTTAATATTATCACTGAAAAATGTGTTTTTTGAAATAATAATATTAAATTATTATTAAAAATGAAATTATTTTAGTAAAGTAGAGTTTAAACAAGTGATCGTGAATAAGAAGAAGTATTGCGCCATCCCTGAAATGTTTGATTCTTTTTTGAAATGTGTAATTGTTGGTGAGTATTGTATGAGTATTATAAAGCAGGAAGAAAGGGACTGATAGTGATGGTGGTGGGGAGTCATAGCCGTGTCTTATTGGTTACTAATACACACATGATTGTTCACACGTATATGGTGTCGGTGTGCGCAATGAAGACTAAGCTACCTGAAGATATCGCCTACAGTATTTAGCAAATGAACGACTAAGAAGGCGATGTCTCCGTTCGTATTACTCGATCGTCAAATTTTTTCTCCCGTGGGCGATAACTCGAAACGTACCCCATAAGAAAAAACCTATCTTTCTCAATTTAAGCACTAGAATCGTGATTTTTTGTCAGAATATGCGCAATAATTCATTAAATAATAAAATGAGAAAAAGTTAAAAAGGTAATATCCCGAGTCATATTACTCTTAGTCGAGCCCGTCGATATGTATATATATATTTTTTTTCGATTCCACGTTTTCGATTCTCCAATCGTATTTCATAATTCACAAATAGTCCAAAGTTGTTTTTCATCAAGCGTGTCTCAAAAACTTTTAAACAGTTTACGGCCAATTCATAGTTTGTTATTTATAATCTTGTTGAATTGATGTATCTTCATTGAGTCAGTGTGATGAGTTGAGACATTTTTAGACCAACTTTTTCATTAACGTTAGTACACCGTAGCAATATTTAGACCAGTGACGCTACAAGACCTTGTGACGTCTCTCTCGTCAATATGACGATGAACAACCTCACCTGTATTTATATTATCATTAAATAATCAAACAATCTCATACGATGGATCTTTAATATACAGGTTGTATTTTTTTGAAATCTTAGTCACTGTAAGTGTATGATTAGAATATGTTACCGTGATTTCTTTTGGTTCAAATCCTAGTACGAGTGTAATAAATTTGAAAACCATAGTAATTTTAATATTTTAAGATAATCCAAGTGCTTTTAAAACATCTGAATGGTCCTTTTAGTCACGAATTAATGTATCGTTTCTTAAAGTGAGTGATTTAGTTAAAATTAAAAAATATTTTAACATTTTGTCTAAACGACTCTTCCTACTCATTATCAGAAGTGGGATTTGGTTGATTCATCGCTAATAATTATAAAAATTGCCAGAAGAAAGACATAACTATTGCAGATTTTAAGAAAATTGTTAGTTGTCATTTTATTAGGGAGTCTGAGTACTTTCGACTACTAACGTGTAGTCATCTTAAGAGACTGAAAACTTTAGTCTACGAAGATGACTACACGTTAGTAGTCGAAAGTACTCAGACTCTGTAATAAAACGTACTGTGGAAATTACAAATAACATATTCCTTTAAATTATGGAGTTATTAAGATTTGTCTGTTATTTTCAATTGAATGGAGTGGTAGTTTGATAAATCCTTCTTCCAGATATTTTAATTAAAATGATGATTTATTACTCATAACAATGTATTTTTATCACTTTGTTGATGTACCGATATGCTAAAAAATAATATTGTCTAGTGAATGTCTCGCCTCACCGCCGACTTGAAGCACCCGACCCTATAAAATCATCGAGTATTATTCATAAATCATACGTGCTTTATATGCGGAAGATGGTTAGCTTATAATATAATTTAATAGTGAATGTATGGCTGATTCTAATTCCAGCAATGGACGCTAGTTTGTTTGAGAAACTATGTGTCGTCGTCCATTTGCTGTCACCGGTTATTCTTGTACTACACTCTTTTCACTTAAATCCCAACTATGACCCCCCAAACAACTACATTCCAAAATAATAATAGCTTTCTAGAGGCTGGATGGTCATTCCGTGGTTTATTTTCATATCACTTGAGAGTTAATTACCTAGTTAGTACGATAGCCAAATTCCATAGGTTTATTACTGAAGTTCCGCAAAATATTTCATTGAGGAAATTTATTTGTTTGCAGCTTTTCGACTAGACTAAGCTACTCTTAGAAAAGACCCCAGACAATTAATTTTTATCCATTAATAGACCAAGTAGAATTTGCGTATCTATTTCTAAGTGCTATCAAGCAAAAGATTACTTGACAGTTGGTTTCATATTAGGAAAAATAAAATCATAGAGTAAAAATACGATCAGAAACTGGGAATTCTAAAATTGATAGAACATATTTTATCCTTATGATACACTTTCATAGAGTATTTTGCCTACGAGAATGTTTTTAACAATGTAATAAATAATATGTCTGCTAAGTAAAATTTCTATTCACAATTTGGTTTTGATTACCACGCGTTTGCTGTTTCTTTATAAATTATTTTATGTATTAATAACATGGGAAATTATTTTTACCTGAACCAATATGAAAACTTGCATATTCTTAATGTGTGAAATATGTCATTTTATTTAAAATATGTTCATTATACCGTATATTCTCAATGTAATGGACCACTGTACGAAGTGACATTTACTCTACAAACACGTGATGTAGATAAACATAAATAATAATAACTATGATTTATACCGTGTATATATTAAGTGGTGAAACACTGAGCTCGCACATTTTTTTAGAGTGGAAGAGCATTTTACTGGTTAAAATAATAGATATCATGATTAGATATGTATAAATATAATATTAGTGCGCTCATAAGTTATTTTCCTTCACCTAAGCAATCAATGCGTCCGCTATTAAAAATATACTTGTATGACCTTCTACTTTAGTCGGTGTTGGTAGAATACAATGCCTCAATGCATCTTACCCCTTCCCCACTATTTTTCCTCTGAACATATTCTCTGATTGGCGCACGTGTTTGGTACCACGCTCCCATTGGACGGATTCTAAAAATAGTGTGCCTTATGTATAATGAATTTTGTTGACATAATTTCGGATAATGTCGGTCAATAAAATGTTTTGCCGCACTTTACACATAGTTGATGATTTACTTATACGCACACTAGTTTCCAGTGCATTCGTAATGTATGTATGCATCTTCCTGCTTACAAGTGAAGCAAGTCCATTCGTTATCTGTAGTTGGCAAGTGATCTGTTGTGGTGCAGCCAGTCCAAACAATGTAGCTTTCGGCAGCCAGCTGTTGGCCAATTCACTCTTATGCAAACCGGATCGACGCTCTGGAGTCTATTCTTTGCCATCTCATACTAAATCATTCTGAATATGCGACGAGTTCATTATACATACTCACTTTGTATTGACACCCTTCATTAAGTCACGTTACATGATTGATTCTCTTAGGCCTGTACTTTTGTCAGTGTGTTAATGCACCTAATCAATGAGCTTATATGTATATATAGAGATGCCAATTATACTTGTAAAGATGACAACCGCTTGGGGCGCTGCTTCTACTGCCTCGCCGTCTCGCTAATTCAAATTCTATTGCGTCGCTATCTGTTGGCCATGTATGAAAGTACGACGGAATAACTGCATACCGCTTCTATAGATAAAAGTTCATCGGTACTGATTGAAACAACGCTGTCGATATTTATTTCAAAGTATAAACCTAAGACAATTATACAATAAACAGAATAGTACTGTCGTTTATAATGAAAACAATAATTATCTGAGTGTTTTGATGAGAATTTTAAATTTAATCAAATTATAATATTAAAGAGTGCAATAATAATAATGGATAATAATAATGGATAAAATATTCCCAATTCAAAAATAAAGTACGTATTGTTTTTTATATGATTTCAGAAGAAACACCATGTAAGTTGTGCTTACACCTTTTATTGTTTATGAAAACAGAGATGTATTCTATTCTTTTTATGTTTGCATAGCAAGTGTCAACCTTTATACATATATATGTGCAAATAAATTACCACAAATATCTGACATAGTTTTGCTGTGTGACCAATCATAGTCATTGGTGAGTAATATGTCTACAAATATTAAAAGGAGAATGCCGCACATCATTCGATAAAATTTTAATGATAACTATTGTTTTTTATTAGAATCGTCTGTACGTACGATCACAAAAAGGTAGTTGTTAAGCTTGGTAGTTATTTATGTGAGTTTGTCCATCGTTTTTCACACATATTCACCTTTCACAAGTAATAATCGTAATAAATAGTCCAGTTAATAGTATGCAGAGGAAAGGGCCGTTGACATGACGCACTTTGATGTGTTTCACCTAATATTTTAGCCTTCTCGGAATGGAAAGATTATCTCTTATGAAATACTCTTCGTCCTATTTGCTTTTGATTTGTGAACTTGTTTATTTCCACCGTACTATGTCGAAATTTCGAATTAATATCAATTAGGTCGAACAGAGTAATATCGAGTATGTTTTTCCGTCTACTTTTATCACATTTATTCACCCGTCTTTCAACGTTCTGAATGGTCTATAAATACCTGCCAATTACTGGCTCTCGTATTTAATTTTATTAACGGCGGAGGTGTCTAGGAATATGAAAAAGTTTGGCTAGCGAACTTGTTGCAGATTGAAGTGGGTGGGCGCATGTGTATTAGGAATGTTGTTTACGTTTTTATCGCATACTATAATGAGATGAGATTTTTAAAGATAGTGACAATCTCTCTTGACGAACAATTTATTTTTTTTGCATTTGTGGCTTTAGAATTAATACCAATGAAATGATTTTAATAAGCCTACGTAATATATTGGTGTTGATGACAATGTTTGTCTAGACAATCTAATGTGAAATGTACATCGTGTGCAACGATGATCCAGCCGGTCTTTAAATAAGTACCCCGGGAATCGATTCGCTACTAATGAGGCTTAGGAAAATCACTAGCACTGAGCCAACCATCAAGCCAACTTTAATATAATCCTTAGTTGAATACTTATTATCTATTAAATTCGTAACACAGTGATTCATTATGCTTATCTTTTAATTTTCAATTTTTCTTTACAGCACTGAAAACGCCCCCGGCTTTTCACGAGCAAAGAAAGCAGTTAGAGAGAGCAAAAACTGGCGATCTCTTAAAAGCAAAAATACAAAAGCGACCTGATAGACAAGAATTAGAAAGACGACACATTCTCGAGCAACAGGTATTTAAGAATGAAAATACATTTAGTGGATGGTTGAGTAATTGGATTTTATTTTAGGAAGGACATGTAGATCCTAGCTTGGCCGAAAAGCAACGGATGCTTAAAAAGGCCCGTTTAGCAGATCAATTAAATGATCAATTATCACATAGGCCTGGGCCTTTGGAATTAATACAGAAGAATATTTTACACACTGATGAACCGATTGAAAGGGCTGTCAAAGAAGGCTTGGTACCTTTCAAAGCCACATGTGAAGGAGCTCTTCGGCGACCTGAACATCCAAGCAGTTATGAAAATCTTGAAGATGAATCTACTGCTGAAGAAAGTGCCTCTCCTCCTCTTCAATTAGCACTAAGTCCTCCTACAGCATTGGTGGTTACGTCAACGCCTGTGCATTTTCATGCTGTACTTCCACAACCCACTATTTCATTAGCCGATCTATGTCAAAACACTCTTTTACCATTAGCCCCCAGTCCTGTCAGTATTACTTCTTCTACTTCAACGTTATCACCGTTAAGCTCAGCAGCATCTCCTCCAGCATCCATCACTCCAAGGCCGGCACCGTCTCCTTTGCACACAACTCAAATACAACAAATTCAAAGGTCAGATGCACCGGGTAAAGATAAAAATCGTAAGAAATCAAAGTCAAAAGCTACACCCAAAGCGAGAACTATTAAATTCCATGAGTATAAAGGTCCTCCAAATGCTCAAAAAAGTTCTCCCCCACCAGGGATGTCGGGAACGCAAGGAGAAACTTCATACGAATTATTATTGAGACAACAGCAATTGTTTTTACAATGGCAATTAGAGTGGCAACACAAGTATCCGCAACTTATTTTGCCTGCTCCTCACAAACATTCTCATATGACACCTTCCCCAGCACCAAGTATGGCACCGGATTCACCAGAATCATCAACCTCATCTGTTCATCCAAATCAGGTATGAATTGTTTATATTTGATCACAATATACAAATATTAAAAAAAAAACTATATTTTTTAAATATTACAGGTACCGACTCCGCCTCCACCCCCACCGCCGCCACCAAGTCGTTTGGAAGATATGAAAGTATCTGATTTGAAAGCAGAACTTAAGAAACGTAATCTCCCTGTATCAGGAGCCAAACCTCACTTAATTGAAAGATTAAGACCATTCCTTACTGATTCAAATACTCAAACATCCGATGAGTCACAAGATAAAATGAGTAATAGTGTTGAAAGTTTGAGCCAGTCAATTCACTCACCTGCAACATCACCTGAAAGTCATATGGAAGCTATGGATGTAGAGTCACAACCACCGACACCTCAACCTCAAACCCCAGCCCAATGTATCCAAAATGGTGATGATATTGTTCGTGAGCAGCAAAGAAAAATTGAAGAGCTTCAAAGAGAACTTCAAAAGTCACAGCAACAACTTCAGCAAATTAAAGCACAAGCTCATAGTGCGAGACAAGAACCTCCACAAGATGCTAGGCATAACAGAAAATTAGCATTGCACCATCTGCAAGCCAAAATACAGTCTCATCAACTTGCTTTACATATCCAACAACTGCAAGCATTGCAAGCATTGCAAAATCAAGGCGGTGTAACTGCAGAGAAAAGACAACAAGAACATAGAGAGTTTCAGAGACGGCACAGTCCTGGTCCAACTTTACCTACTTTGCCGACTCCAGTTGTAGCAACTACTACACCAACGCCTGTTACTGTAACTCCAGTCGCAGAACCACCGAGATATATGCTTTCTCCTAAGCAAGTGCCAGAACAATTATTACAACTTATACAAACAAACGGTGAAGGTTTGAAAATGCAGTTGACATTGAAAGATGGACTTAACGGATTGAATGGAAAGAAAAATGTCGGTCTTGTTTTAAACGGTGTTAAAGTGGTTCCTATTACAATATTGCCTTCTAATCCTCCGCCACAATATGAAGAAGCTACACGAAACAAGGCACCACCGCCACCTCCACCTCCTCCGCCTCCACCAGTTGTGTCAGCTCCATCACCTTCGATCAAAAGTCAGACAGTTGACGATGTACTTGAGATACTTATCAAAAATGGTGAACTACCAGCATCTGCTGCTCAAATTCCAAACCAAACATCGCAAGATGTGATTAATCAAAATGCAGAGTTCATCACCCAGGCTGGACTTCAGCCAGATAACCTCACCTCTAGCGACAACCAAAATGAATTAATAAATCAGGTTGACATGCATAATAACACCTTGCAGGAACTCATCAACCAAAATAATATTCAAAATACTTTGTTGAGCGATAGCAATATTCATAATGATTTTGGCAATCATAATTCTCATGAAATCATCAATCAAAATGATTTAATTCATAATAATGATATTCACAAAACACTGATGGATCAAAATATTTTACTCAATTCGCACAACTCTCTCAGTGCCAATGGCAGTCCTCACCATCATTTGAATGAAAGTAGTGTTTTAGATGACTTGATTAATGAAACTAGTATGGATTCTGTGCATCACAATAGCATTCCAAATTCTCTCTTGAAGCACACGAATTTCGAACATCTTCCTGAATTGTCTGAAGATAGTCACATGTCTAATATAAAAGAAGAGAGCCTGTCAAACCATGACCATCTATTCAAAGATGATGACATGTCTCATAGTCAGCATCATCACATCACCGGATTCGAAGCTCTCACTCCTAAAAGTATTCATTTTGACGAACACGATAGCAATCTATTCAAATCTAATATGTTATCCAATGATCACATCCATCACTGCATAGTCGAACAAAATAATCGAGATCACGTTAGGATAGATGATGGCTTTAATTTAGACGAATTATTAGGTGATGATGCTCAAGATGGATTAGATCTCAAAGAGCTAGGTTTAGATCTAGAAGGATTGGACAGTATGGATTTCGGTCAAGGAGATTGTCATGTCCAACCATCGACAGGAGGTGGCGGTAATAATGCTAGTGAAGCTATGGACATGGACGAGTGGTTAGATAGTTTATGGGCACCGGTAACTCCCCAGTGTGATCCTTTACTCGGAGGACCTCCCAGAACTCCAAGAACCGCTCCGCCTACAAGACCACCCCCACACTTGTCCTGGGATAAGCTGGATTTTGCAACTACATGACCGTTACTTTCACCTGATGGATGTATAAAGTTTGCCGAGTTTTTGGACAAGAATTCATGTCACACTGTGAAAGCTTAGATGATGTTTTAAGACTTATCCATCGTACAGACATTGTGGTAGTTGAAAACAATTGAACTGATAAAGTGTAGTAGCAGTGATTGACTTGATATCAGGTTGAAACTGAAAGATTTCCATATTTATAAATTATTGTTTGTAGTGAAATGCAGTTAAGATGATTTTCCACACACAATCGTCTGAAATTATCATATGTTATAAATGTTTCTTTAAAAGTGCATATGTGTGTGTGTGCGTGTGTATTTTAAGTCAAGAGTGCGTACTTAATAATAACTAATAAATTATTATTGCCATTAGGTTAAATAAATCAATAATGAAATGCTTCCAAGTCTCATGTAGTCATGTAAGGATATATTATGACCACTAATATTAGTTTTAAACTTTTAATTTCATTA
>JAGTTH010001391.1:0-13854 GCA_022606485.1 Agraylea sexmaculata | reverse complement strand
AATATTTTTATTATTTACTTCTTGATCGTCAATAGTTTTTAAAACATCTCCTATTTTAATCGACATCATTTTATTTAGTTGATATTCTGGTGATATATCAGATACTTTTAGGGTAAAACCGTCATCAGAGATAAACGACATCCCTAATAGTGACTCTATATAAGTGGTTGAACTGTTATTGATGGAATTTTTTTCAAAATCAATCTAAAAAGATTATAAGCAATTATTAAATAGTATTTCAAATAAAGTAGCGAGATTATTTAATAAAAACCTCAATTTTGATCTGCTTTATTCCATTTGCAATTTGAGAGGTAATAAAATTCAAAGGTGCCATGGATTCTTTACCGTTAGACTCAGTTTTTTCATCTTTGGTCTCGGAGGTAAGCTTCTTTGATTTCATTTGTAATTGTGAATTATTCTGGCGCTTCAGTAGTTTTAGAAATTTTCCTATGATTATAATAACATCTCATTTAAGAGTTAAAGTGGGTTATTTGTAATTCTCGTGATCGAACCTTTACTTCTTGAACTTCTTCGAGCAGATTGTCTTACAAAGACTCCTCGTTCAACGAGTCCTGCAGTGTTAACAGGTTTCTGTGGTTGTTCTTTCACAACATCAGGAACAATGTAAAGTAATTCTCCATCATCTCGGATCTCATTTTCCCATTCGGGTACCGAGCTACAGTATCATGTTAAAATTAGTTTTGAATAACTAGTGTTATTAACATAATCATAATAAACCTGTCTGAATGATAAGAGTGCGAAGAACAAGATGAGCAATCAGATCCAGATCGATGATCATCATCAGCAGCTCCTTGCATCTTAAATGTTCTCTTTTTCAATCAACATAAACAAACTTTTCTCCTTGTGTCAAACTTCAACAACAACCGTTACTTTTCATGTATGCATGCATATTTATAAATAATAATATTCGCTATTCGGACTATTTTTTAGTTTTATTTATTTCATTAAATCCTCAGTTATTAAATTTTTAAATAGCAGCAAAAATGCGGGTTAATTTGATTGAAGAAAAATTTGAAAATTTCCCTTGAATTTTCATTCAATTTGACAAAGAAGACAAGTTCATTGCCTCATTTTATATTACAAAATAACTAGTTAGCTTCAGAAAAGCTGACAATTTTGGTTTTAAAAGGACTCATACGCCCGTATTCTGCATGTATACATACATTTACGGAAGGTAACTATTCACACTACCTTTCCTCAATTCTGACGTTTCCACCCTCAATTTTGACGTTTATAGTGAATACGAACTTTATGAACTTTATTGTGCAACTGACGTTACCGAATTAAATTCGTTTTAAAAATCTTCGATTGGTAGACCATGTACAGTAACAGGGAGACTGACTAGTCGAAGACTGGATGCTGATCAGGGCTGAAGGGGCGGAGACTGGAGCCAGGGAGCAATACTGACCAGTGAAGTATGGAAGATGGAAGAATGGCCTCGCTGACAGTAGTCAGCAGTCTTAGCAGCTATAGTGAAGGACAGGAAGGAGACACGGAGCTGGAAGTGGAAGTGGAAGGTGCGAGGAGCTGCAGGGGCGGAGACTGGAGCCAGGGAGCAATACTGACCAGTGAAGTATGGAAGATGGGAGAATGGCCTCGCTGACAGTAGTCAGCAGTCTTAGCAGCTATGGTGAAGGACAGGAATGAGACACGGAGCTGGAGGTGGAAGTGGAAGGTGCGAGGAGCTGCAGGAAACCAGCTTTGTGTTGCTTATTATATTCGTATAGAAAGTCGTTTGCAAGGAAGAAAGCGTGCTAAACAATTAGAAATATTTTATAAAAAAGTTTTTAATATAAAATATATTAATAATTTACCTAATGCAATCCCTGACCATTAGATCTTTTTTTAGGATTTTTAACTAGTCCAGTTTAAAACCAGATTTTGACATTACAAATAGGGCACACATTTAAAATTAATAAACATGGACTCTCAATGCCATCAAAGTATTAAGATTTAAAATTAATAAAGGATATTTGATCACATTTATTTTGGTTTCTTTCAATGGAATTAAATAATTGTTAAGAGAAAAAAATGAGAAAAAGGTTAAGATATAATATGGTTTTATTATAAACTTACAAACAACATAAAACAACGAAAAAACTTATAAACAACAAAAACGTGTAATTTCCACTTTCTTAATAGGATACACAGTCTGAATGCAATGTCAATTAATTAACAATATCCTTATTTTGTAAATACCACAGATTTTCACATCACCTTTGCGAATAAGAAAAAAGCATAAAACGGTAGTATATAATTATATCCAATATACATACTCTGTCATAGTGATTGAAAATGGTTGAAATACTTTTTTATTATTCTATATTGAGGTACTGTGAATGATGCATTACCTTTTTTTATAGTGGAAGGTTCCCCCATAGGTCTATAACTACAGTTAATATTAAAAAAATTGTTACATTCAGATGAGAAGGTTAATAAAAAATAATTACTAGCTACAAATACAAAGCAAGGCATTTATACCATAATATTATTTTTTTTTTAAATTTTGGAAAGGCAAATTACACAGAAATTTCAAAAAAGATGTGAAGCGAGCAATGGTGGGTGTCAGGAATCTATCGTTTCACTTGCAGATGTAAATCACTACAGTAACTGGAAAAACAAAAACAACAAAGAGCAGTAAACGTAAATCAATAAAAAATTATTGCAAACTTTATTCAACTGGATCTGAAAAATGCAACATGGCAAAGTTGTTCCTGTAAATCAGACCCTCGGTGTCGTTTATTTCTTCTCCAGTAGAAGTATCTTAGAAAAATGATTAAGATATCATATGGTTTTATTAAAAATATAATTGTTTTAATTATACTCACATTGTCACACATACTGTCAGTATCTTGGTAAAATTGTTTGACATCAGCTTTGTTCAGACTAAAACCATGTTTATTCATATTTATAAATGATATTCTTAATTTTAAATATTCATTCATTTTATTTAAACCTCCTTTTCTTTCAATTTCTTTTGTTTCTTATATGAATCTCTTTCCTTTTTGTAGGCATATTTTCCTCTCCCGGCTGCATATTTCTCTTTTTCGGCAGCATATTTTTCCCTTTCCGCAGCATACTTTTCTTTTTCAACTATATACTGTTCTTTGCAGAATCTCAATTTCATTAGCCCATCATGGTCTTTAAACCCATATTATTTCATAAACACATAGCTTAACAAAGATGTATACAAATTACCAACCTATGCTGTTGGTTCCCAAATTAATAGTTGGCTCAATGTTGAGTACATTCCTACTTGTTCCCGGCTCCTCGCAATTATGTTGTTGTGCTGAAACCACCATATTTCATAAAACCATAGCTTATCAAAGATGTATACAAATTATCAACCTATGCTGTTGTCTCCCAAATTAATAGTTGGCTCAATGTTGAGTACATTCCTACTTGTTCCCGGCTCCTCGCAATTATGTTGTTGTGCTGAAACCACCATATTTCATAAAACTTCTTCCATCTTCCATACTTCACTGGTCAGTATTGCTCCCTGGCTCCAGTCTCCGCCCTTCAGCCCTGATCAGCATCCAGTCTTCGACTAGTCAGTCTCCCTGTTACTGTACATGGTCTACCAATCGAAGATTTTTAAAACGAATTTAATTCGGTAACGTCAGTTGCACAATAAAGTTCATAAAGTTGGTATTCACTATAAACGTCAAAATTGAGGGTGGAAACGTCAAAATTGAGAAAAGGTAGTGTGAATAGTTACCTATTCTTAAATGTATGCATGCAGAATACGGGCGTAAAATAATAAATTCTGTACATTTGAAATGTTTGATTTTAATTGTTTCAAACAAGCTGAAGTCCACGCGAAGTAATGAAATTTACAAAAATGCTGATGAATTATTGTGGCGAGAGTTTTATTGAAAAATGGGAAATGAAAATGCTATGTATAAATACAAAGGATATGACGTAGTTGTTGTGAAGTGTTGCCTGAAGCATTGCACGTGCTCGCGCCGAAGAGATTAGTCGAGCAGGAGACGAGCAGCAGGACGGGCAAGATGGAGGAAACAGCGCTTCTGGCATTAGTACACAGCTTCATACTGACCAAGGACAAGAACCTCGCCTCGCAGTTCCAGAAGAAGACCAACTCGGTTAGTACAATGACAGACTACAGCAATCACTACTTGTTGATACATCGCATGAGACACTCGACGAGTCACTTATCGATCGATCACAAATATAACTTGTCCTTGTCTTCCGAAGGTGAGTCTTCCCGCCGGATGTCCGACCCTGACAGAAGTGTTCAGTCACTATCAGAAGACGGCCAAGAAGAAGGTGAACCTTCCTGCGGCCAAGAACGCGGCCAAGCCAGCTCTTGCATCTGCTCAAAATGACAGGTATTTACTTTGATTGCACTAATTTACGATCTTTATAGGATCTGCTCTAATCTTGTACGAGGTCATCTCTTGGCACGTGGAAGTTTATTTTAAATCACGGCCTTCGAATCATGCTTTTCGAACACGTGTGATTTCTAGGTTATGTTTGGGTTGTGCACGTGTTCTCCAACACATCAAGAACAATAATAATTACATTATCTATTAAATAACTCATAGTTTATTTAATACGCATATCGATTTGTTAAAATAATAATATACTTTTTCAATTAATCGAAAAATGTTCCTACTTTGCTAATAAATTTAAAACATAGTCACACTGAAAGTACTTATTTTTATAACAAACCAATTTTTTACAATGATATTTTCCGCTCTTTTAATAAACGGAACGATTCGATTAATATTTATTTTTTTCTCTTACAATTTTATATTAAAAAAAAGTTTTATTTCGCTCTTTGACAAATTTCACAATATGTTCTAAAATAAAGCTTTTTGTGATTAAAATATTATCTAAGTATTTGAATTAGATTGCTTATGATATTCAATAAGGATTTGTATTTATGAACAATTCATGTTTTATAAAAATTCAAAATGAGTTTAATTTCACATTAATCAATTCTAGTTCTGACGATTCTTCAAATGATGAAGAGCCTCCAAAAGCCCAAACCAAAAAAGCTGCACCAGTTTTAAATGGTAAAGCTGCTGCTAAGAAACAGGAAAGCTCAGATGATTCTGATGATAGCTCTGAAGAAGAACCACCAAAAAAGGTATGTTCATATCTATAATTTTCAACATGGTAGGTAGGTATGCTATTTCTTTATGATTTATTTATTTTTAGGCTGCAGTAACTGCCCCTGCCAAACAAGCAAAGAAGAAGGATGACTCTGACTCCGATGATGATAGTGATGATGAACAGACTCAAAAGGTAACTTCAACAAAAAAAATTGTACCCACTCAGAAAGCAAATCCCGTTTTCAAAAAGCAGGATTCGAGTGATAGTGATTCTAGTGAAGACACTCCTCCAAAATCTGTTCCACAGAAGAAAGCTGCAGTACCAAATGCCAAACCTGGAGCTTCCCAAAAGAAAGAAGAGTCAGATTCTGATGATTCCGATGATTCCAGCGAAGAAGAGTCGACAAAAACACCAGCAAAGCCTCCCGTGAAACCCCAAGTTACTGCTAAACTGGTAACAAAATCTGCAGCAGCTAAGAAACAGGAATCATCATCAGACAGTGATGACTCTAGTGAAGATGATAAACCTGCTCCTAAGACACCAGCCAAACCTACTGCCAAAGCAACTCCTGCTAAGCCAGCAGCTAAAGCTCCAGCTAAGAAAGATTCATCCGATAGTGATTCTAGTGATGATGATGAGGATGACAAACCCAAGATAGCTTCAAAAGCACCTGGAAAAACTCCAGCCAAACCTACACCTGCCAAAACTCAACCTAAAGCAGGTACCAAGGCCACTTCTGCTAAACAAGAATCTTCTTCAGAAAGTGACGATTCGAGTGAAGAAGAAAAACCAGCTGCTAAAGCTTCAGCTAAACCAGCAGCAAAAGCTCCAGCTAAGCCAGCAGCAAAGGGTGCTGCTAAGAAAGATTCATCTAGCGATGATTCGGATGATGATGAACCTGCACCAAAAAAACCAACATCAACTCCTGCAAAACCAGCAGCTGCTAAGAAAGATGATTCTAGTGATGATAGTTCAGATGATGATGATGAGCCAGCCCCCAAGAAAGCAACTGCCCCAGCAAAAACCGCTCCCAAGAAAAAGGAATCATCAAGTGATGATGATTCTTCTGAAGAAGATGAAGCCCCTAAAAAAGTTGCCAAACCTGCTGTCACAGCTCAACCTGTATGTATAACACACCTACTTTTTCTCATAGGGGCAAGATGTTCATAATAAATATATTTTTTAGAAAAAGAAACAGGATTCTTCTGATGATAGTGACGAGAGTGATGATAGTGAAGAAAAAGTTAAAACGAAGCCAGCAGCTTCACAAAAACGAAAGGCAGACTCAAGTAATGATGATGAAAATGAAGAAGAAGAAAAAACTCCCAAGTCCACCCCATTTAAAAAAGGCAAATTTGAAAATAACAAATCCAATGATCAGGTAAATATTTTTGTGATTTAATTTATGATCAATAATAACATAATTATTAAATTAGTAAATCAATATTTTTTTTTTTCATCAACTAAACTCAAGATAAATTAGTTTTTTTATATTTAAATAAATTCCTATTTCATAAAATGATATGTTTAGGTAAAATCTGAATTCTCAACTCCACCTAGTTTGAATAACTCATATAAGAGACCAAGCAGTGGACAGAATACTCCATTCAGAAGAGTGGTGTCAGAAAACATTGATTTGAATCCAAAATTGGCTGATAATTCATTTGAAGGAAAGGTAAATGCCCTGGAACATGGCCTTGCCAAACAAAATGCAACATGAAATGTGCCATCTGTGCATTTAACGAAACCTAATTTTGCATTTTTATGTTGTTGCTAATGTTTGGGCATTTACTAGATCCACATTCAGTCATATTTACCACAATTAGCTGCATTTCATGTTGTAATCTGTTTGGCAATTTACTAATGGCTGTGTTTTTTTATTATTATTATTAAGGAGGAAAATGAAGAAGAGGGAAATGGTAATGGGAATAGACGAGGATTTGGTTTTAATGACAGAAGGGGTGGATTCAATGACAGAAAGAGCTTTGGCGATAGAGGAGGCCGAGGAGGCGGTTTCCGTGGTGGAAATCGTGGAGGGGGTGGTTTCCGCGGAGGTCGCGATAGTGGCGGCTTCCGTGGTGGACGAGACGGTGGAGGCCGAGGAGGCTTCCGCGGGGGACGTGATGGCGGAGACAGGGGTGGTTTCCGTGGGGGACGTGATGGTGGAGATAGAGGTGGTTTCCGTGGCGGAGACCGTGGTGGTTTTAGAAAATCATGGGGTGGAGAAAGAGACGGCGGTGGCCGGGGAGGTGGAAGAGGAGGTTTCAACAAGAGTTTTGATAGGGATTCATCAGCTCAAAACAAAAAGATCACATTTGATTAGATTTTTTGGATAGTCAGGTCAGTATCATTGTGGAAACACTTTTACCATATATAGATATGTTAAGCTTGGGATTCCTAGACGTGCGTACACCGTAAAGATGGTAATAGAGTTGCTTTACTGTACCTTTGATTGGTTTTTTTTGTTAATTAGTGCCTCAGACTAGGCAATAATTAACAAAAAAACTAATCATAAGTGTAGCTAAGTTACTCTACTATCGTATTTAGGATGTACGTTTACGGTGAAGTAAGGCATAACGCCTGATTACAATCAGATCTCACTATTGGCAGAATTTTAAATTTAATTTTATGCCACCTTTAAAATCTTGCTTCTTTTCATGGATGGAGCAATTTTCACAATAAAACTATAAGAATAAATGGAACTTTGCTTAGAATACTTAATAATAATCTTAAAGAAAGTATGTTTGACCATGTTTATTTTAAATGATTACAGAGAGGTGCCAGGGGTTCATGGGGCGAGCGAGCCAATATGGACCTGAAACATACCCGAGGTAAAGGCTTCAAACACGAGAAGACCAAGAAGAAGCGTGGTGCTTACCGTGGCGGCGCAATAGACACCTCTGTTAATTCTATTAAGTTTGATGACTGATCTACTAGTTGTTAGTCCTTATCCTGCAGAAAGTTTATATTTTTGTGACAATTTATTTTATTACTTATTAGTTGCTGAACAAACGCCAGTTCTATACTTCAGTATTTCTACAATTTGCATTTTGACGTTTTTTTACACTCATCCATGTTCGACATTCCTCAAAGAGATTTTTCACTTTGATCCGTACGAACCAAACATTGAGTCCTATTTATGTGCTTGTTATATACTGTAATTATGTCGAGAGATTCATAATTATTTTGAAGCATGTATGGGATAAGTGTGATAGTTTAATAGGAACATTTATTTTCAATATTATATTGATGTCTACAAGATATATATATAATTTATGTATTGTGATTTATGTGTGATTATAAATACAATTTTTAAATGTCAATGAATTAAATATACATTGATTGACAAACTTCACTTCAGCATCATCTACAATTGTGTTATATGTGTACAAAACTGTCCCCAGACCACCGGAGGGTTGTAAAATAATAAAATTAAGTGTGAGAAGTGTGTATTTTGGTGAAGTATGATATTTTGATTTATATCTTAGAATAATATGTCAACTATAATAGTGTTCTATATTCATCATGAAGCATATGTGCATAAATGTGATGAAAATATTATGTAAAATTAGTGTGAATTTTCTGTGTCTGAGTATTCACCACATTTTTTTTCACTACTAATAAAATAAGAAAATTTTAATCTACAAATGTTTTTTATTTCATTCCTCATAAGTAAATACCTTATTTTATAATGGTTTTGCAAGGAACTACTAATGTAATAAAAATTAAATTTGCTTTTCACGTAGTATAAAATTATTAAACCATTATATTTGTTAATTGGATTTTATAAACGAGTGTGACTTGCAGAAATGAAATATTCAGTATGTCAATATGAAAGTCATACATTTCCATATTGAAGTAAATACTATATTATGGGATAAATTATTCTACATTCATCTAATGCTTATTTCATCTTGATGAGTAAAAAAAGTTTTTGGAATTATTTTAAAATGAATCTGCATATGGTGAACCTTTTCATTCAACTATTTTTTTTTAATGAAATTTAGATTAAACAACATTGATGAATCCTTTGTAGTAGATTATCTGGGATCATGAATCAGGAAGATTGATGATATTATTATTATAGTGGACTAGATAAAGCCTATAAGAATTTTCAAAATGTAAGAATCTCCCAAGGTATTTACATTTATAAATTAACTATTCGACGTTTCAGATGATTAAAAGGAAGTAGGCCAGCGAGGAAAAGTTCAGCTGAATAATGTATATTTGGGTTTAAGAAACAATGGAAATCCCTTCAAATGTTACGGAGTTAAATAGTAGTTGTCTAGTAAGCAAAATAAATTGTTCCAAGGGAGAAAATGGAGAGGTTAAAAGTCCCAGAGTATTCTTAAATTGGATCCCATGCCTGTTCGACGGCTTCTAGATTAAATCTATCGATTAATGAAAACTTCTTACACAGCCGTTTCCGATAGTCTTTCATTTGACACCCCTACTCTTTGAGAAATATTTGTTTAAAGTATACAATTATATACAATTTATATTCCAGTGTGTTTTTTCAATATAAGTAATATTTTTTATTAATTTCGTCTTGGTTTCAAGACAAATAAATACAGAAACAAGCTATTTTTCAGATCATAGATTTAAGCAATAATTAATCCTTTAAATAACGCACTACCTAAAATCAAATTCTTGGCCGTGTCAAAATTTTTATATAAAAAGTAGACGTAATAAATACTGTGGTCATGGGTTCAAATCCCGCTCCCGCAAGTAATCAAAAATGCTTTTGATCGGTTATTACGACCGGGAGATCTGGAATAATATTAATAAAATCCCTATTGATCGTCTTGATCCAGGTTGACCCTGATTTCCTGCATTATAGGGTAAATACTGAGGTGATTATTAATTACTAATAATAGTTAACAATGAATTAACACGGTGTTGTCTAAATAATCAAATTTGTATAAAAAAGCCCCTCAGGCACATATAAAGTAAGTCTGCCTTTTTCCATTTCGTGTCAATCTCAAGTAGTCTTATATAAACACAACCACTGATTTTTTAATAATAATTTACATAGTTAAGCATTAAATACTTTGGTCCATTAAATTAGCTAACCGTCTAATAAATAAATCAATGCATACTCTATTTTGTTGAAAAAAATAAGCCAGCTTGTGCAATTTCAGGGCATTCATAATATTGTAATGTCGCCAAATACGAAAGCATATCATTTTTCATACTTCCCCTCGACAGACACACCCTGAAGCCTTATTTTTATGAGAAAATGGTGACATGATATTTTTAAGTCAAATATTATAATAGATAAGTTTACATAACATTTACCTATACAATGTATTTTTTTAAAAATATAATTACAGTTTGTTTCAATTATTATATATCCGGACGGAGGTTGGAGCGTGTTAATGTGAGGTTTTTACTTTTACGTTCAGATTGTTTATTGAAAAGTAGAGCATTGTTGAATCGGATGTTTTGGTTTTTTATTAAAATTTATCAAAATTTTGGTATAATGAAAGGTTTTGTGAAAATATTTTCAGAGGCAGGTGTTGTCATTGTACACCTGATATGGTTTGACGACCCTTCCTGACTCGAACCTGTCACCAGATTTCAATCAACGCAGCCCGTCTAAGGTTTCACCGGATTGAAAAAGTCACCACACTCAGCTTGAAAAGAAAATATCTACAGACAATTCTGGAAAATTATATTCCTCCCTTGTAATATGCCATGTGAAATAATTGTGAACTAAAAATCTACGTAAATGGGCATATCAGATAATACTAGTTTTAAAAACTCATCAATTAAGACACAACATGTACAAGTTTGCATTTGATAGACTTTTATTCAATTTATTATTAAAACGAAAACAAAAGAAGCTTCAATATACAGGGTGGACTTGAAATAAATGAGAATATTTTAGGGGATGGCGGGGTATTTTTTTTTTAAATATTATTTTTTATTAAAAAATAATTAATACTATTAATTACGTATAACAGACACAATATAAACATAACAATACTTCAGAGAAACAGCTGATTCAAAGATGGTGGCCCAAACTCGATTCCAAAAGCACTATTAATATTATTAAAAATTGGAATTTAACATTGTTCATATAATACAAAACATCTTGTGAATTAAACTGAAGTGTACAGAATATATAAATAAATATTTTTACCTATAACTAACATGAGAATACCATTTTATGTGACATTAGAGATACTTATACATTAAATAAAAAAAAATACGGGGAAAAAAATAAAAAGCCCATTCAGTAAAGAAGCTTCAATGGAAAGTTTCAAATTTCGAGTTTTCGAGTCGAGTTATGGCGAGTTTGTGTTTAATTATAATAAATAGTTAATTTAAAGGGTTTTTTAAAATTTTATATAAAGAAAGTGGTATTGTGGTGATAAATTGGTGAAGAAGAAAATGTGAATATGGGTGAGGCTTTTTAATATTAGGGTGGATTTTTAATATTTTATGGATTATAAAAGATAATATAAATTAGGAATAGTTACCAACAAATTTATATCCTTTAAATATAATAAATAAACAGTTGCAATAGTGATTTATGTTAGGCGTAATTTTAAAACAAATGATTGGCGGTTACATTAAAAAATGGAATAATTTGAACAAGAAAATGAAAAATTCAATACAATGTTTGTTCATACTTTAGTATTAGAAATTTGTTATTTACTTATGATTATTTAGTATGAAATGACAGCGGCTTATTATTATTTGTGTATATAATAGATATGATAGTAACTAACAATCGACTGTAGCTCTGCCGTAGTATCTATTACCAGCTCCCAGTCAATATATTTTATTTTAATTCGAACTGTTTATCATCAATATTTAAAGTATTACGCTGGTGACAAAATCCTCCAGATTTTGCCCCTTGTTGATAAAGTATTTATTGATCAGAGTTATTCCGTCGTATAAAAATATTGCTTGCCAATTTGTATCGTGTAATATGTGTATGTTTTCTTGAACCCTTCTCATGAATGAGGGTGGATGTGGTATCTTAAGGGTGGTGACTGTCATGACTCTATCTGGAGCACAGATGACAGCTCATTGTTCCCTGAACACCCTTTTCCATTCCGTCAATCGAGGGTCAGAATCATGTCCGTCACTTGCTTTGTTTACCCGTCTATTTCTACCACCCCTTACAAAACCTCCTCTTTAATATCTTCCATGCATTATACATATATATGTATACGCCAAATCGCTTGGAAGTGAAAATGGGTCTCGTCGTCGTTTAGTAAATTTAAATATTAACCCGAAGGGTGGAGTTTGGGAACCCATAAAATGTAACCTCTGCTTTTCTAGACATTTATTGGTGGACATTTTATGCCATTTTAAAATTAAATAATATTAAAAAAAAGACAATGCAATATTACAGTGCTCTAATTAATAACCAAAGGGTTTTTTTATTAAAGTTGTTATGACAATATAATATGACTCATCTCGACATTATAAACCAACCTTAATATTCCCCATATTCCAGTCCCAGTTTGTAGAACTTTATTGTATTTTTATCCAAACCGCATACAAAAAATATATAAATTCAGGCCTATTACCTTTTTCAAAATATATCACCCCACGTAAATAATACACAATAAATAAAATTTAATAAATATTAAAATACAAAATAGTAAACCAACCATAACTTATTTAGAATTAATATAAGCCTGGCGAAAGTGGTTGAACACTACTTATATTTACTACTACTTTGGAATGTTATTACAATTTTTAATGCTTATTCTCATCATAAATAATTTTAAATAAATGGTTTACATTATATAATAAATTCTAAAGCATTTATTTAGTGTGTTTGTACCATTTCGAATTCTGGGATTTAAAAATAAATAAATTGGTGTATTGTTAGGGACACTTTTTCATGTTATTTCCGAGGGGTATTTTATGGTGAAATTTATGAGTGTTTTATGTAAAGTATAGAAACCAGTACATCCTTTAAGTTAGCAAGGCCGAGTTTTACTTTTCCTAAATTTCTCTCATATCCTGATACAAAGTACACTTCATTACCCCGAAGGTCCGGTATGCAATCTCTAATAAATGCCCCCTTTATAATACAGAACGATGAGGATTAAAAATAGGTATTTGAATAGTGTATCTGCTCGATCAGAAATCGTATATTTTTATTGGTATTTGATTTAAAATGTGCAGGCATGTGTTTAATCTCATCCTAAAAAAAGATTTCCCAGTGGATATCTCTAATCTTCAAATCAAAAGATCGAATGGCTTTGGTGGAGTTTGAGCAACGAATAATATAAGTAACTGACTATACATATATGGGTTTGAATATTTATTTTTATATAATGAATTTAATTGTGATAAATGAAATATAGGTATACGTATTTTGGACAGAATGCAGAGAAAATATATGTATATTTAGAGATATATCGGAATTTAAACACGTGGTGCATTTTATTGGAAAAATATCGATACGAGGAAGAGTTTGAAAGCGTCAGTGTAAAATGTTGACAGTGTTTTTGTATTTGAGAGGAAATTCAAAATTCCATCGGAGGTGTCGGTTGACACTTCGGATATTAGGTTTCGTGGCCAACTCTAGTTAAATTTAACCGCAGAACTAAACTGTTCCATTGCTGCTGATGACACTTCACTAGACTCTGTCTCCATGTTGAAAATAATACAGCTGGGTATTCTTTAGGGAGAAGAAAAGTAGCAGAAATAAAACACAATAGATGAAACTAAATCTTATTTCTATATGGGTTTATTTATAATTATTCATAAATGCATGTTTTT